>PVIW01005139.1:0-113501 GCA_004026585.1 Noctilio leporinus
AATGGAGCGGGGAAGAGAGTCACAAGACAAAGGGAAATCAATATTAATAAAGAAAGGTTTTAGCTGTGTGTTCCCCCTTTATGATATCTGATTGGTCCAGGTGGAGGCAGATCCTGTGGGCTTTACCAGGAAAAAAAGGAAAAGGAAAGTTAAAAAAAAAAAAAAAAAAAAGAGGAAGGAAGAAAAGAATAAAGAAAGGGTTTAGAAAGGCTGGGGAAGGGAGAAATACTTAGATTGAGGACTGGGAATGCGTTATAGCCACAGAGTGAGTAGACTTTAATTCGAGAGTAGGGGGAGGGTCTTGGGTATTTAGGTGGATTGAGGTATGGGGGGATTAAGAATATGTGAGGAGTAACTTTTGCAAAGGATATGTTGGGGATTAATAGTTCATATTGCTCTCAGTATAACTCAGGTGCTTGAGGTTGGCAGCAATCCCTTTCCTGATGCTGCCTCTTTTTCTTGGTCAGGACTTTACAGTCTATAGTCTATATTCTAGCTGGTCTTGGCGCGTGGCAGGGCCTGTGATTGTCACAGTAGGGCTGATTCTGAGTGTCCACCCCTAGGCAGGCTGGGCCTTCTGAAGCCTGGTTGGGTTTTAGGGCTGCCAGTATTCTGGAGCCCACAGGGTGCCCCTTCCTACTCCTGGCGGAGGTTCCTGCCCGTGAGGAGTACCCAGCACCCCTGCAGGGCAGCACGCAACTTCGCTGGTCCCTGTGACGACTGGCCCCGCCCCCGCAGTTCGGGAAGGTGGCCGCCCCTGTCTGTCAACACTGTCCGGGGTCCACCTACACTGTCCCGCCCTTCCAGGGCGGGCACCACTCCTCCAAGCCAACCAGGTCTCCGAGGAGCCCTTTACGTGGCCTCTGTGATGAGCCCCTCCCAGGCATGGGCGGTTCGGCCTCTGTCTCCGGCAATGGCGGGTCACTTGCCCCCACCACTAGTTCCCGGCTCACTGGCTGGCTGTTTGGAGTTTCCGCAGAGCCTGGGGTCCTGTGTGGTTGCGCAGGGCTGGGCCTCCCCCCTCGCAGGGGCTTCTAGCTGCTATTTCCCTGGTGGCCCAGCAGCACCATTTTCAGACCTCTCACTGCCCCGGCTGGTGCACTTCCCTGCTCCCTGGCTCCGGCTTCCCGCAGGACTCTTCTCCTCCACCTCTAGCCCCGCGTGGAGCCTCCTCTCCCTGTTGCCGGAGTGAATGTCTCACACAGTCCCTCCCCTGCAAGAGTTCAATTCCGCGTTCCCTTCGGTGTTTGCCCTCACTGCCCGCACTTCTCTGTTGAGACTTCCAGTCACCAGCGAGCCCGGACCTGGCCTCAGTCAAACGCGCCCCTCTGGGCAGAGCCGCCCCTGCCCAGAGCCGACCTAGGCCCGCCGGCCCGTCGGTCGGGAACGCCTCACCTACTGTCCTGCTGGCCTCCTCTGCCTCTGGGCTGTGCTCCCCTGTGTCCAGACATTGTCCGTTCCAATTCCCAGGGTCCTGAAGACATCTCACGCTCCCTATCTTTTCCTCCAGCTGCCCTGGTACTCAAGAACACCATCAGCTCTGCTCTCTACTCTGTCGCCATCTTCTGTCTCCTGTTCCTCTAGTTCTTATAGATACAGGGTTAGGGTGTTTATTTGAAATTTTTCTATCTTCTTAAGGTAGACCTGTAATGCTATAAACTTCCCTTTCAGGATTGCTTTTGTTGTATACCATATGTTTTGGTTGTTATGTGTTTATTTTCATTAGTTTCAGGTTAGTTTACTTTTTAAAATTTCTTCCTTTATCTCACTGTTACCCAGTTACTGTTTAATAAACTGCTATTTTAGCCTACATATGTTTGAATGTGTTTAGTTTTTTAAAATTGTGGTTGATTTCTAGCTTCATGCCATTGTTATCTGAGAAAATCCTTGATATGATGTCAATTTTCTTGAATTTGTTAAACATTTTTTTTTGTGTCCTAACATGTGGTCTGTCTTTGGCAGTGATCTATTTGTACTTGAGAAGAACATGTATTCTGTTGCTTTGGTATGAAATGTTCTGTAAATATCAGTTAAATCCATTTGATCTACTATGTTGTTTAAAGTTTCTGGATTTTCTTTCATTTATCTTCTCCAGAAGATCTATCCATTAGTGATAACCAGATGTTAAAATCTCTGACTATGACTGTATTGCTGTTTATATCTTCCTTAAAGTTCACCAGATTTTCTTTATATATTTAGGTGCTCCTATATTGGGTGTATATATGTTTACCAGGGTTATAAGCCTCTTGTTGGATTGATCTCCTTAGTACTATGTATTGACCTTCTTTGTTTCTCTTGTAATGGCCAATGTTTTGAAGTGCATTTTGTCAACTATAAGTATTGTTACCCCAGCATTTGTTTTGTCTCCATTTGTATGGAATATTTTATTTTATCCCTTCACTTTCAGCCTTGGAGGTGGTTCTCTTATAGACAGTATATATATGGGTCATGTATTCTTACTCATTCAGCATTTAACCCATGGATCATTTAATTCATTTACATTTAAGGTCACTACTGATACTTATTCATCGCCATGTTTTCCTTTTATACCCATGTTCCTCTCTATCTTTCTTTTCCTTCTTAAAGCATTCCCTTTAGCAGACCATGCAATGCTGACCGATGGTAATAGACTCCTTTAGCCTTTAAATTTTTTTTTTTTTGTTTTTGGTCTGGGAAAGTATTTTGCCTTCAATTTTAAACTTAAATGTACGGAATAATCTTCGTTGCAGGTCCTTGCTTTTCATTACTTCATGCCAAACCCTTCTGGCCTTGTAGTGTTTCTGTTGAGAAATCAGCTGACAGTCTATATGTAACTAACTGTTTCTCTCTTACTGCTTTTAAGATTCTTTCTTTTTCTTGGAACTTTGTCATTTTAATTATTATGTGCCTTGATGTGAGTCTCTTCAGGTTCATCTTGATTTGGATTTGCTGTGCTTCCTGAAGTTGTGTGACTTCTCACCAGGCTCTGAATGTTTTCTGTCATTATTTTCTCAAACAGGTTTTCTATCCCTTGCTCACTTTCTTCTTCTGGTGTCCCTATGGTGGGGATATTGTTACATTTCTTGTCCTAAAGTTCCCATAAACTATCTTGTTTATCATAAATTTTTGTCTTCTTGTTGCTCTGAATGGGTATTTTTTTCTACCTTGTCTTTCAAATAATTGATTCGATCCTCTGCCTCATCTAGGCTGTTTTTAATTCCTTCCAGTGTATTCATCATTTTAGATATTGCATTCATTTCTAACTAGGTCCTTTTTAGTTTCTGATATAGTTCCCAGTAAGTTTTTATATTTCTTACTAATTTCCTTGAGCATCCTTATTACTTTGAACTCTATCTACGTCTGGTGAATTGCTTGCCTCAATTTCATGAGTTCTTCTGGGGACTCCTTCTTTTCTTTTGTTTGGGGGTTGTTTCTTGTCTCCCCATTTTATCTGATTCTTTTAGTTGTTTGCTTCTGTGTATATCTCCTTTGAATCTCTGTCTCATGGGGTGCTCATATGTGGTAGGAGTCCTATGGGACACAGTAGTACAGTCTTTTCAGTCTACTGAATGGGGTGTTCCAGGAATGTCCATTTTGTGGGTTATGTGGACTTTCTTGTTGTATTTGGTTATTGATTGCTCGTGGCCCATTTGTTGTGGTATTTTCCTTCTGGCTGACTGAGATTAGAGGCTCAAACCACAGAACGAAACAAAAGACAAAACCACAACAGAAACAAGCAAACAAAACAAAACAAAACCAACAATAGCAAAATCAATGCCAAAGAGTATAGAATAAGAAAAGAGGAAAGAGAAATATAGTGAAAGAAAAAAAGTGAAAGAAAAAAAAAAAAGAATATGAGAAGACCAAAGGAAAGAAAAATGAGGAGAGATGGAAGAGAAAAAATAAGTGTCATGAATAGAAAGAGGAAAATAGCAATAAAGAATAAAGAAAAGCACCTGGCTGGTGGCACAATGGATAGTGTGCCAGCCTCCAGCCCAAAGGTCACTGGTTCGATCCCCCAGCCAGGGCACATAACCAGGTTGCAAGCCAGGTCTCCAGCCAGGTCTTTGGCTATAGGCAGATGAAAGGCAACCAAACATTGATGTCTCTCTCCCTCTCTGCCTGTCTCCCTTCCCCTCTCTTTAAAAATAATAAATAAATTATTTTAAAAAAAGAATAAAGAAAAGAATGAGGAAGAATAAAAAAATAAGGAAAGAAGAAAGATGAGCAAAAAAGGAAAGAATAAAATAAGAGCTATGAAAGAAAAAGTAGAGAAGAAAAGGAAAAGAATAAAAAGGCTATGAAAAAGAAAAATAACAAAAAAAGAACAAAGTGGTTTTGTTTCAGCAGAGTTTAGTGCGTTCCTGCTAGGTTCTTCCTTTAGATACGGCTCTGATGTTCACTGAGGCTGGTGTAAGCCAACATCAGTCAGTTCCCTTTTTTGTCTAGCCCTCAGCAGCCCGTTTGAAGTTACAAGTGATCCACTGTTCCTGGCTATCTCTTCTGGGCTAGCTGGATAAGGCATGTGCCAACCTGTGCAGCAAGGCAGTTTTTTATTAGTACAGGGCCCATGGGTCAGCAAACGTCTTAAGGCACCAAAGGAACCTCCTCTGCCTTCTGTCCTGCTGTCACTCATAGTCATTGACCTGTTTCAGAGAGGATTTCTGGTGGAATCAGGAGTATGGGACCCCTGGATCTCCGGTAGGGGGTGAGATACTTTTAGAGTTCAGGGAAGATGGTGGATGTGTTCCCCTGCCCCTGAGCCACATGTCTGAATCTGTTCAAGGTTATTTCTCTGAACTGGACAGGGTGGAGCCTCGAGAGCCCAGAGGATGTGTTGGCTAGAAACCAGGTGTTTCTCTGGATCTCCTGTGAGGTGGAATTACCTGTCTAGTTCCTGGGAAAGTGTATGGAATGGCTGCACCCTAAAGCCAGTCTCTGACATTCCTTGAGTCTGCCTCTGTTGCTGTCTCCTCAGGAGGGGTTATAATTCAGGTGGGGGGGAAAAAAAGAAAAAAATATGCAGGGTGAGGCAAGGGGGATGCCAGAGGATGGTGTAAGCAGCATTTCAGAGGGTGGGGTGAGCAGTATCCCTCAGGGTGGGGTAATTGTTTTTCTCTTGGGAGGAGCTTACGCTTAATAAAAATAGCCACTTTGGCACTGGAGGATGTGTTCTAGTGCAGGGATCCCAGTAGCTACTCTTTCATGTCTCTCCCCAATGCCTCCCACTCCAGATTCTACTCAGGCAACTCCAACCTGCACTGCCCTCCCTTTGCTGGAGCCCAAGGTGAGTGTCTGAATGAAAAACTTACGCTTTGGCCCATTAAAAAAATAGTAGTTTTCTATCCAGGGGGCTCCATCACTCCCTGACAGACAGAAACCCTGTGGCCTTTTGCTGCTGGATGCTAATGGGCAGTTGATCTTGGCTGTGGCACTGCTCCATGCTAGGGAACCCAGTCTGGGGTCTAGGTTCACTTCTCTCGGGGAAGCTCCCACAGCCATGCTATTACTTTGGCCTGCCACCCGTTGGAGCACAACCACCCCCTATTACTTCTCTGCCCTTCCTGCTGGTCTCAAGGTTAAAAGTCACCTCATTAGGTAGTCTTTGGCTGGTTACTTTGGGTGTCTGTTCCCCCCTTTAGTTTTATTTTCAGTTTGATTCTGGGAGGAGGTGCAAGAAAGGTCTTCCTACCCCGCTACCATCTTGCTGCACTTTAAAATAACATTTAATTTCTGTAGTGGCTCAATTCTAAAATAAGAATGTGTCCACATTTTTAAAAGTATATTTTATTGAATACACTATTACAATCATCCCAATTTTTCCTGCTTTGCCCCCCTCCACTTGATATCCCCCCCTCCCTCCAGCAATCACTCCATTCCCCTTAGTTTATGTCCACTGGTTGTGCATATAAGTTCTTTGGCTTCTCCCTTTCCTATACTTAACATCCCCTGTGTATTTTGTACCTACCAATTATGCTTCTTAATCCCTGTACCTTTTACCCCCTACCCCTACCCCACAGATAACTCTACAAATCACCTCCATATCTATGAGTATACTCCTGTTCTGGTTGTTTGCTTAATTTGTTTTTCTTTTTCTTTTATAGATTCAGTTGTTGATAGTTGTGGGTTTGTTGTCATTTTAATGTTTATAGTTTTGATCTTCTTTTTCTTAAATGCCCCTGTAACATTTTCTATGAATAAGGGCTTGGTGGTAACAAACTCCCTTAGCTATACCTTGTCTGGGAAGGACTTTGTCTACTTTTCCATTCTAAATGATAGGTTTGCTGGATAGAGTAATCTTGGTTGTAGGTCTTTGTTTTTCATCACTTTGAATACTTCTTGCCAGTCCTTTCTTGCCTGCCAAGTTTCTTTTGAGAAATCAGCTGATAGTCTTATAGGAATGAACCCTTTTGTAGGTAATTCTCTTCTTTTCTCTTGCTGTTTTTAAGAACCTCTATCTTTAACCTTTGGCATTTTAATTATGATGTGTCTTGATGTGTTCCCCCTTGTTTGGGATTCTCTGTACTTCCTGAACTTATGTCTATTTCCTTTACCAAATTAGGGAAGTTTTTTTTTCATTATTTTTTTCAAATAAGTTCTTAGCTTCTTGTTCTTCCTCTTTTCCTTTGAGCATCCCTGTGATTCAGATTTTGGCATTTTTGGAGATGTTTCAGAGTCTTATTCTCTCCTTGCTTTTTGAATTCTTGTTTCTTTGTTCTGTTCTGATCTACTGTTTATTGTAGATCAGATTTATGTTCTAAATCGTTGATTTGAACTCTGGCTTTCCACCCTTCACTGTTGATTTCATGTGGATTTTCCTTTATTTCACTTAGTGTAGCCTTCCTTCATTTCTTCCCCTATGCTTTTGCTGTACTCAGTGAGTTCTCTGAGCATTCTTATCACCGGTGTTTTGAACTTTGCATCTAACAGGTTGACTGTATTTTGTTTAGGTTTTTTTCTGGGGTTTTGTTCTGTTCTTTCATTTGGGCCATATTTCTTTGTCACTTCAATTTGGCAGCCTCTCTGTGTTTGTTTCTGTGTATTAGGTAGAGCTGCTTTGATTGTCATAGCGTACCTGTTAAATTGTAAGGAACAGAGCCTTAGGTATTTGCCAGGGCATGGCAACCCGCTTGACTGCATTGTGGCTCTGTATGTGAGGCAGGGGTTAGAGAGGGGACAATGCCACTTCCTGGCTGCTGGAGACTTGCTTGACACTCACCCCATTTCCAGTCACTTCACCCTCTTCCTGTGTGCGACTGGAATCCTCTGGCTGTTGCTCTGAAAGTGGTTCCCAGAGTGGGTGGATTTGTGTATGTTCTTGGACCCTGTGGGTCCTTTAAAGGGACTCCATCGAGAAACCAGCAATTTCTTCCACAGCCCCACCCCACACTGGTTTTTGCAGTCAGAAGTTATGAGGCTTTATTTTCCTGGCACTGGAGCCCTAGGATTTCTTATTCTCAAAGTATCCCTCTCAATTTTTTGCCTACTACATGTGAATGTTGGGCTGCCCATTCTGTCACCTGCTGCTACCTTGCTGCTGCCATACCACATCCTCTCTGCCCTGGCTTCCCATCTCTACCCCTCCTACCTGTCTAGATGAATATGGCTTTTTAAAAATTCTTGACTGTCGGACTTTCATACAGGTTGATTTTCTGGCAGTTCATGGTGTGTGTGTGTGTTTTAAGATTGTATCCATTATTTTTAGAGAGAAGGGAAGGAAGAGAGGAAGAAAGGGAGAGAAACATCAATGTGTGGTTGCCTTTCACCTGCCTCCAGCTACGGACCTGGCTGGAGAACTGGCTTGCAACCTGCTTATGTGCCCTGACTGGAATTGAACCAGTGACCTTTGGGTTCACAGGCTGGCACCTATCCATTTAACCACCAGCCAGGGCTGTTTTTTGTTTTGAGGTTAGTTTAGTAGTGATCCTTCTTATGGTTGTGTAGGGAGACAAAGCATGTCTACCATGCCTCCATCTTGATCAGAAGTCCTCATGTTTGTGATATAGCCAATTAATTGGAGGGTATAAATAAAGTTAAGCTTCATAATAGTTTAGTAGTTAAAGGGACATGCCTGGAGTTAAACTCCAGTCCTTTGTCTATACTCACACCTCAGAAAATCTTTCAGAGCCATTTTCTTTATAAAAAATGAAAAAGGAGGTGGTCACTTTCAGGGATGGCACATCTGTTAATGTGTTTTAATTGTTTACTGAGGATGACCAAAAAGTTGGATGAATTATAAAGATCATCTACTTAAAGATACTAGGAAATCTGAAGAATGTGGAGAATTATCAGGTGGAGATCCAGAAAAGGATGGAGACACAAGATGTGAGTCCAGTATTGGTCTGTTTTTCTAGGGGTATTTTCCATTTCTCCATGATGGCTGAGAGGCTGCGCATGATGTTTCAACAGTTCACCAGGCTATGGAAAAGGGGGCTTAGAATTCTCAGCCATTAGGCTGGTCTTTCTGGAGTACTGTGTTGGAGAAGGAAAGACCACCAGAACTAAGCCAGATAGGGAGAGGTTATATCTCAGAGCATGGTACCCTCGTGAAGGTAATTTCAGAGTGTAGTGTGCTCAGGCAGAAATACAGAGGTTCTTTTTTACATAAAGGTGACACTAGTCTGGACCCCACATTATTTGTACAGTCAATTTTGTGGACAAATATTTGGCACAGAATAAGAACTGTGCAGAGTTCTGCTTCTGGATATGATGGTGTATGTACATCCTGTCACCCCTTTTCTCTTTTCCCTAACTATACACCTGAGTGAATCAATGAGGTCTAAAGAACTTTGAGTCCCCAGGAAATAAGTATCAGTAGGAGAATGGGGAAGTGCACCAGAATTCCAAGTACCATTGACCTAGTGGTGAGCCTATTGTTTTTCCTCTGGTGTCTCTTGTCCTTAGCTCAGGGTAAGTGAGTGAGCTCTGGGTGCAGACAGAGAAGCTCCAGGAGATACCATCTGGTTTTAGTTCACAGAGCCCGAAAGGGAACTTTAAAGCAGAGAAGTGGTTGGATCCTTCTCTTTTCTCATTCCCTCTCCTCTTGTCTCTCAGCCCACAGAAAGTACTGAGTGGCATCAACAGGTAACTGGAGACAAAAATGTGAGAGTGGAGAGCCTTTCTCTTTATTGCATAGAGCTGGGGCTCAAAGAGTTCATAACTAAAAACCATTGCTTTTTTCTCTCTTTGTCCTCCTGCCATTTAGTTATGCTTCTCAAAATTGTAGAAATGTATGGTTTCTCTCCAGAGGTTTATAAGGGAAGTCCCAGGGAACCAGAAGTACCAGGGAAATCACAAAAAGAGAGGAACTTAGAAAAACCTGATAAAGTTGTTTTTACTTGTGCATGCATGGATCCAATTCTAAATAGGACATATAAAACTTTGAGAGCTAGTTGGAAGGTGGACTCCCACCAAGGTTCCAAACTGAGTGGTACACATGTTTCAGATGAGGTTAGTATACCAGAGACACAGATAGCTAAACTGATAGTGTAGCTATTGCTCATAAAAGGCTGGTTGCTATTTGCAGCCTGAACCTGACCAGGTCAATTGTCTGCTAAAGCAAAAATAACAACATTCCTCATAGGAGCTAAAAAGATGTAGAATCTCATAATATTATGCAAAATTCAGTCTAATCCAGGCCAATCAATGCAATCTAAAATTACTTGTCAAATGATGAACCATAAAAATGTCAACTTGCATGGAAAAAGATATCCAGCACATGATAATGCCAAGGTAGTGTAAATGCTGGAATCATCTGACAATAGCTTTAAAGAAACAATTACAGAAATGCTTGAACAAGTAATCACAAAAATTCTTGAAACAAAAAAAAGACAAATGGAAAATTTAAAACTGGAAACTAAAATACCTTAAACTATCTAATTAGAACTCAGAAAAAAATTTACCAAAAGCAGAACAAACAAAAAAAACCTGTGGAACAAAATCAAAGATTTAACATTTATGTCATTAAAGTCACAGAAGAAGAGGAGAAAAAATGCAGTGCTGAAAACTTCCTAAATTTGGTGAAAGGTATAAATCTACAGATTCAAGAAGTTTGAGTGAATTTTCATAGGATAAAGCCAAAGAAACCAATACTTGGACACTACTAATCTTCAGGCCAACTGGAGTTTATCTGTGGAGTGGAGAACTCTGCCCAGATTGAAAAGACAAAGAGAGAAAGCAATCCCAGAGAAGATAATGGGGAGGAGTGACATTAGAAAGATGATTGAGTAGGTGACAACAGCCTTCATTCCCTCATAAAACCAGCAGTTAGACATCTATCCGCAAATGGAAATATCTCTGTAAGGGATCGAAGAATCCAATAAAGAACCTGTGAGAACATAGGAGAGAAGTATCAGAGAATAACTGCACAGAAAGATTGCTGGGAAGATGGCCTTAGTTGAGATATCAGGAGACAGGAACAAAGAAGGGAAGGTATCTGTATCAGTCACATGGCAGGCGCCATCATGTTTTTTACGGGTCTGCTCTTAGAGGACCCATCGTTGGCTTCTGCTGAGACCCTGTATAACCCCACGATAGCCATTGGCTCCCTACAGCTTTCGCAGCAGAGGACCTCAGTGTTAGCTGGCACAGAGCCCAGTGACCTACTTTGCAGAAGACATCAGCAGCCTTTGTCTTCAAGGTAAGCAACAGCCTTGATGCCATCAATAGCTATTGCACCTTTCCCCTATAGGAGCTGCTGTTGTGCTATCCTGGGACTGGGGCTGCCAGCTGCCTTCCACAACCCTGGGCATATCCCATTCCCTAAAACTCTGGCTGCTGGGGTGCATCCATGTTCCATACCCCGCCCAGCTCTCTGGCAGCTCCATGCTCCTATATCTTAGACAATGTAGCCATTATTGCTGGGGGCTAGCCAGTGCCCCAGAATCTGGAGTTACCATCACTCTGTGAGCATCTGTACTGTACTTTTAGATCTCTGCTCTGTGTCTGAACCATGGGTGCCTGAGCACCAGACACCAGTGACATCACTGCCACTAGCGTGCTCATAGATGAACCTGGTGCCAATAGGGATCCCCTTAGCCACAACGCTCCTGCGATAGAAAAAGTTTGGGAGTTGACAAGCAGTCTTCACCACTGAAGATCCCAAGCAACATCTTCCATAGACACTTTGGCTGCCTAGAGTTGGGGACACATATGGTCTTTGCCAGTGATGATCCCAGCTAATGGAGCTGCACAGAGACTATACTGCTGGGCCTCCCTGTAGCTGGAAACACCATACCACATGCTGCTGGTGTCTCCGCCCACTCATAAATGAAGATCTTTTTCTAACAAAATCACTCTGTAGTGACTAGAAGGGATAACTGCTCTATCAGAGCATACAGATATCAACACAGGGCTAGAAGAAACATAAAAAATCAAGGAAACATGCTACCACCAAAGAAGCAGTAATTTTTCAGTAAGTGGTGCCCAAAGAATTGAAAATCCATGGATTGCCAAAGAATTCAAGATAATTGCTTTAGGAAGTCTGGTGAGTTTCAAGAGAACACATGTAGCCAATTCAACAACATGAGGAAAAATTATATATGAACAAATGAGAAGTTCAAATGGGAAATATTGGGTTGGCCAAAAAATTTGTTGTTGTTTTTTTTCCTGTAAGATGGCTTCAGTAGCATTTAGTTGCCTTTAACTTCATTTGAAATAATTTTGTTAGATTGTATTGTGACAGCTTCCATATCATTGTGCATTTTTTAAAAAACTTATCAAAATTGGTGAATTTTTGTGTAGGCAATTTAATATTGAAGAAGAAAATAAGCAACATTTTAAGGATATTATGCTTTATTTCAGGAAAGGTAAAAACACAACTGTAACACAAAAAAGGCTTGTGCAGTATATGGAGAAGGTGCTATGACTAATTGAATATGTCAGAAGTAATTCGTGAAGTTTCATGCTAGACATTTCTCCCTGACTGATGTTCCATAGTCAGATAGACCAATTGAAATTGATAGTAATCAAATCGAGACATTGAGAACAGTCAACATTATACCACATAGGAGATAGCCAACATACTCAGAATATCCAAATCAATATTAAGTTATTGGTGAAAATAAAAACTGTGTCTTTTGTTTTATGGATTTTTTTGGCTAACCCAATAGAAATAATAAGGGCCAAAAAAGAAATTATGGGGCTGATGATACAAAGGATGAAAGAATCCACTGTAGAGGTCACCTGATTCTCTGAGGAAATGCAATTCAAAGCCGTAATGAGATATCATCTGACATTTGTGAATATGGCTATTTTCAAAAAGACAATAGATAACAAGTTCTGGCAAGGATGTGGAGAAAAGGAAACCCTGTACATGGTTGGTGAGAATGTAAATTGGTGCAGCCACTATGGAAAATAGTATGGAGGTTCCTCAAACAAATAAACAAACAAACAAATGCCCTGGCCAGTGGATTGGTGCTGGGCTCCAAAGGTCACTGGTTCGATTCCTAGTCAGGGGACACAACAAGGTTGCAAGCCAGGACTCCAGCCAGGTCCCCAGCTGGAGGCAGGTGAAAGGCAACTATGCATTTGTGTTTCTCTCCCTTTCTTCCTTGTTTCCTGCCCTTCTCTCTGAAAATAATGAATAAAATCTTTAAAAAAAAATGAAAATAGATCTGCTTCATAACCCAGCAAGTCACTTCTGGCTTTATAGCCAAAGAACATGAAATCATTAGCTTAAAAAGATGTCTGCACCCATCTGCAGCATTATTCCAATAGCCAAGACATGGATAGACAACAGGTGGTAAATATATACAATGGAATACTATTCAGCCTTAAAAAAGAAATCCTGCCATTTGTGACAGCATGAATGAACATGGAGGCCATAAAAAGACAAACACTGTATGGTCTTAATTACATGTGGGATCTGGAAAACTCAGAAAAGTTGACTCAAAACCAAAGAGTAGAATGGTGGTTGTCAGAGACACAGATTAAAGGAGAAACATTCAACCATCTCAGTAGGTGGAGGAAAGCATTTGATAAAATTAAATGTTCATTGATGTCTTTATTTTTTTTTTACATAATACAGTATGACGTTATTTTTTAAGATTTTATTCATTATTTTTAGAAAGAGGGGAAGGGAGGGAGGAAGAAAGGAAGAGAAACATCAATGTATGGTTGCCTTTCACCTGCCTCCAGCTGGGGACCAGGCTGGAAACCTGTCTTGCAACCTGGGTACGTGCCCTGACTGGGAATCGAACTAGTGACCCGTGGGTTCGCAGTCCAGTACTCAGTCCACTGAGCCACACCAGCCATGGCTAATGACTTTATCTAAATATTAAACACCAATTATTTGTTATGTAGAGCTACAGTAATATCAAAGGAGAAAGATGAGATCAGCAGATAAAGCATCAATATGGAGTTCCATTTTATTTGTTTTGCTCTTTTGGAATGAGAATATCTTCATGTGTCACTTGTATGTTTAAACTTGTGTGTGTGTTTGTGAGAGAGAGAGAGAAAGAACTTTTAGAATGATAATGGCTGCAGGAGACAATGACATTTCTACTCTGATTTTCCTGGCTATCATGTTGAAGCATAACTGGACTCCTGTTATTACCCAAAGTTCACCAATTTTTACTAAATAAATGCTTCTCAATTTGTTGTATGCTTTTGATCTATTCCAAAGCCCTGAAATAAATGTTTTGCAGTAAGTATTTTGTTCAGTTATATAGTTGTTTTCTGGGGAAAGGATCTGCCCATTTTTTCACCATGATTGCTGGAACTCTATCATTTAATTTTTACTTGAGTTGATTTTTTTTCAGAGCTAATATTTTGATTTTTATGAAGTCTGTACATTATCTTGCCAGGTTGTCATAACAAGGTATCCCAAACTGCTTGACTTAAAATAAAAGAAATGCATTTTCTCAGAAGACCGAATCAAGGTGTGGACAATACCATGCTCCTTCTGAAGGCTCTAGCAGGGATCTGCTCTACGCCTTTCTGTTAGCTTCTGGTGTTGGCAGTCCTGGGCATTCCTTGGCTTCCACATGCATCAATCCAATCTCTGTCTCAGTGGTCACATGGGGTTCTCCCTGCGTCTTTACATCATCTTCCCTGTATGTGTCCATTAATGACTTTAAATAATAGAATAGGTATAAAAGTTGATTTGTTTAATCTGACAAAGGGTTTTTATTTAAAAAAAAACAATAGCGAATATTCTTAATTGATGATTTGTTGAATGCTTTCTCTTTGAAGTGGAGACCAACATAAGGGTACACTTTAATACCACTTATTTTCTGTATCTTACTGGAGATCCTGGATAGTACAATATGGGCTAAGTTGTAAAGGAGGAGGGGAAGCAGAGAAGCAGGAAGAGAGGGAGAGGAGAAAGAAAGAAAAAAAAAAAGGAAAGAAAAGAAACAGGATGGAAGAAGCCGGGGCCCTGCCTAACATGGTAAAATCTGAATTTTTGTAGATGGGGCCCCGCATAATCCTCTTGTGCCTTCCAGGTGATTCTGTTTTGCAGCCAAGAATAAGAGAGTGTTGTAAGTGTTTAAGTTGGTGTCAACGGTGTTCATAGAGAAGCTTTATTTTTTCATTTGAAGAAAATGCCATTCATTTCAAAACAAGGTTTCCCAAAGCAAAATTTTACTTGTTTGAGTTGGTACCAACTTAGGGTATGTGTTCTTCTATTATCTGTTCCAACAGCAACTGCTCTTCAAGTGGAAATAAGGACATAATTCATGCCATGTAGTAAGATGCTCAGAGCTGAATGATTATTCTGATTTCTCAATGTAATTCTATATTGGTGCTGCATTAAAAGTGATGTTCCTTTTGACATTACCAATATTTAAAAAATTTTTTTAAAAAGATTTTTATTATTTTTACAGAGAGGGGAAAGGAGGGAGGAAGGAAGGGAGAGAAACATCAATGTATGGTTGTCTTTCACTTGTCTTCAGCTGGGGACCTGGCTGGAGGCCTAGCTAGCAATCTGGGTATGTGCCCTGACTAGGATTTGAACCAGTGACACTTGGGTTCACAGGCCAGTGCTCAGTCCACTGGGCCACCCCAGCCAGGGCCAACATTACCAGTTGTTGTTTTTTTTTTAATTTTATTGTTGTTGTATTACATCCATCCCCTTTTGCTCCCCTCTGTCCCCCTCCCCACCCACCCATTCCCCCCAAAGTCAATCCCACCTGTTGTCCATGTCCATGGTTCCTTTATACTAGGTTCTTGTCTAAGCTGCTCCCCTTTCTTGCCTCTGCCTCCCCCCTCCCCCCATCCCTTTTCCCCCTGACCACTGAAGGCCTATTCATTGTATTCATATATTTGGTTCTGTTTTGCTTGTTGTTAGTTTTGCTCATTATTGTCCCGTAATGGCCAGTTTTTATTAAAAATTTGGACAAAATAAGAAAACTGTCTTATTCTAAGAAGGCTTTGCTATAAAATTTATTGTATTGGGCCAAATTATAATACTTTCCATGGAATATATTTGTTAAAACTTTCCTATTTTGAAGTTGATGCTTCAGAGAAAAGAAGAGGAAACCAGTGTGCAGGGTGCTGCCATCCCACAGAGGGCATGTTTTTGGCCAGTGAAATATTAAGTCAGTAGGACCAGAGTAGGCTGGTATAGAGATATTTTTCCTATTTTTCCTAGATCCAGCACTCTGTAAAGACCAGCTGTCCTTGAAGGAAAAACCTGGAGTCCCAGCTGGTCTGCATCTTATGAACAAAGCAGGCTCCAGGGATACCTCTGGGGACACATCAGCCCTTTCAGTGCCATCCTCCCCTCCTGTGAATGCTGTGCCACAAGATACGGCTGCACCAACCACCAGCCCCAAACCAGAACCAGCGAGGGGGGCTGCCATGCAGGCAGGGGGCCCAGTGATCTCTCAGGGGATGGCCAGTGAGTGTGAGACCCCCCAGCCACCAGCAGAGACTCATGATGATGCCCAGACTGTCAGGCCCCTGGGCATGCCCCGAGGACCTTGCACATCCCCCCTAGAAGTCCCCCATCACCCCACAGGTCTTGGGGAGCCTGCCTCAGCCATGGAGGCCAGCACCCAGGTGGAGTCCTTGCCAGCTCCAACCCCTGCGTCCAGTGCCTCTGGCAGGACTGCTCAACCTGCCTTGGGCCAGTCCATACCTTCACTCTCTAATGCAGTGGGGACTGTCAGCCTGGCTACTCCCCAGCTTCCAAGCCCCCCACTAGGGCCCACCACCCTTCCCCAACCATTGTCAGCCTTGGAGTCAGATGGGGAAGGGCTGCCCCCCAGGGTGGGCTTCGTGGACAATACCATCAAGAGCCTAGATGAGAAGCTCCGAAATCTGCTCTATCAAGAGCATGTGCCCACCTCCTCAGCTTCAGCTGAGACCCCTGTGGAGATGGGCGACCAAGACTTCATTCTGGAGCCCCCAAGAGGGGAACGGCCATACACAGAGGATTCCAGGGGGGACCTAGCCCTGCCTATCCAGCTTGTGGTAAGTACTAGACATGCCCAAAGGGGCCATCCTGGGTCAGGAGAGTGGACAGAGGTGAGGGCCAACTTGAGTGGTCATGCAGAGCTGCCTCACCCCAGCCTGCTGTCCTGCTCTCCAAGACCCATCTCTAAGCCCACTCTGCCAGTGTGCTTTGCAAGTGGCCTATTTGGGGACATGTGATGTGCAGGTGCAGGGTCAGGACCCAGCCAGGGCCAAGTGGTGCACATAGAGCAGCTGGGACTGAACCCTGCTCCAGCCTTGGGATGGGAAGCCCAGTCCTGGGATAGGGGGAGAGGATTTGCAGTACAGCTGCAGAGATGTCAGTAAGTGAAGTTCATGGCTCTTTCCTTTCTGTTTCTCCCACCAGTTGGACAAGTCAGAACTGGCCCCTGGGCTAGAGGTGGTATTGGAACAGGCTACATCCTCACCAGTGACAGGTGAGGAGCCCCAGGTCCTACAGCCCTGTCCCCAGTGTGCGTGAGATGCCCCAGCCTTCTTTGCTCCAGAGCACTCTGCATTCCCAATCTGTATCCTGCCACATCTTGGGTGGGAAGCAAATGCAGCAGAGCCTGTCATGATGCTTCAGTGTGTGTTCACCTGTCAAGAAGAAAAAGCCGACTATCTGTGGAAATGGATGCCAGCCTTCTACCCTCAGCGTGGCTGGAGGCTCTGTCAGTCTCTGTCACTACCCTACTGCAGCATGTCAGTCCTACTAGGGCTGACACACAGCTCTGGGCTGCCATGTCTGTTTTGTTGTGTGGTACTCAGCTCAGGCTAGTCTCCCACAATTGGCTCCTGTTCTGTCATGCACTCCTCAAGGCAGTTTTGGGAAAGCGGGTCAGAAATATGCTATCTTCCCATTCTGTAGACAGGGAAATTGAGATGGTCTTGGATGACATGGACCTTCCCTAGACACAAGCAGGAGGGCTAGGAATCAGCCCTGTTGATCTGCTTATTCTAGGACCTCATAGAACCCGTTTATCATCAGAACATATCAGAGAGAGAGAGGGCAACACCATCAGGTGGTAAAGATGGCGGGTGAGACAGGGTGACACCATCAGGCCTGTAGAGGGCCTGGCTGTGCCTGAGGGTCTGGAGCATGTGCCTGCTGGTACCCAAGTGGTAGTGGGCTGACACATTCTCCCTTCCCCAGGTTCTAGGGTGTCTCCTGTGAAGTTAGGGGGCTGGAGGTTAGGACAGCTTCTCAGCTTGGCTCCCTTTCCCTCCCTCCAGCTACCCTCTCACCATGATTCAGCTGGCCTGGAGCCATTCCTTTGTCCATGGCACCAGCTCAAGTAATGATTTTCACGTCCCTACAGAAGCATCTTTGAGCAACATACCGGGCTTTGATGGAGGATGGGCAGCCTCAGGTTTACCTACAGCACCCAGTGCCCCTCAGGTATGTAGTTTTCTGCCATGAGATATTGAGATGCTCAGCTGGTTGGTGGTTTGCTCTCTGCTGGTGTTCGCGTGGAATCTTTTCCTTTCCTCTGTTTCCCAAGGATGCCCCTGCTTCTGTCATCCCTGCAAACCTGGAGCTCACAGACCAGAGCGGCGGGATCCTTGGGGAAACCTCGGCTGAGCTCATGCAGCATTGCCCCAGGATGTTGAGCAAGGGCAGCCAGGCCAGTAACCCCCAGACTCAAGGCACTCTGGCCTTGGGGTCCCCTCAGAGACAGCCAGGGCGGCAGGATGGCAGTTCACCAGCCAAAACTGTGGGCCGGTTCTCCGTACTCAGCACCCAGGATGAGTGGACCCTGGCCTCCCCTCACAGTCTGCGGTACTCGGCCCCACCCGATGTGTACCTGGAGGAGGGGCCCCACAGCCCTGACGTGAAGCTTGCCCTGCGGCGTGTGCAAACAGCTTCTTCCATCGAGGTCTGTCCTGGCGAGCCCATGTCCAGTGACTCTGGGGATGAGTGCCCACACAGGAGGGCCCCTGTGCTGAAGCATGGCTCCTTGCCTGGCAGTGGTGGCAATGTGGCCAGTGACTTTGTGAAGAAGGCCACTGCTTTTCTGCACAGGTCCTCAAGGGCTGGCTCTCCAGGCCCAGAGACACCCAGCAGGATGGGTGTGAAGGTCCCCACCATCAGTGTGACCTCCTTCCACTCCCAGTCATCTTACATAAGCAGTGACAATGACTCGGAGATTGAGGATGCTGACATCAGGAAGGAGCTACAGAGTCTGCGAGAGAAGTAGGTCCTGTGGGATGGGTGGCCTGCTGGTACTGGGCTCCAGGATATGGTTAGAGTGCAATGGGTAGCTGAGGTCCTGGTTCTACCACATGCATGAGGAGCTTGGACCAGGTGACAGGGTAGTGGTGATTGTTGACTGCTGCCTGTTGGTCCAGTCCCTAGACTTGGTGCTGTACCTCTCCTCCTTCTGTGTCTGTCCCCTCCTCCTGTGACTCTTAACAGGACAGCCCCAGTGTTGCTCAGACTCAGGCCCTCTTCACCCTCTTTCTGCAAATGGTCAGGGTCCATGAGATGCAGCTGCACCCTGAAGCCCCCTAGGCAGGAGGGCCACAGTATATAGTTACTGAGGTCAGGAGAGGCTGGTGTCCTGAAGAAGGAATGCAGAAAATGACATACCTGAGGGGCACTGGGTGTTGTGGCTGCCCATCCTCCATCAAAGCCCGGTATGTTGCTCAAAGATGCTTCTGTAGGGACGTGAAAATCATTACTTGAGCTGGTGCCATGGGCAAAGGAATGGCTGTGGGCTGAGAGCTCTTGGAGTGGACCCTGAAATTGCCCACAAGGAGCAGGAGCTCCTTTCTTATTCCTCCTTCTGGGTGGATGGGGCCAGGGCTGTGCTTCTGAGAGGTGGTGGGAGAGCTTGTCAGGTACTGCCCACTGGCCCCACCCTGGCTTCTGGCCCTTGGCCACTCCCTACCCCCTACCCCTTAAGGAGCTACCCTGCCCCTCCCTACCCCTTTATTCTAGCTGTGAGTGATCAGGACCAGCCCTGGAGCACCAGATCACTGTAGCTCTCTCCCCTAGTGCCCTGCGACAGCTAAAGGCTGGGAGCTGCCGTTGAAGTGGGTTCCTCACATCTAGGGATGTGGTGTCTGAGGAAGCATGGGGGAGGGGGCTTATCTGAGGTCTCATGGGGATGTTGCCCTGGTAGTAGCCCTCAGTCAGCAGAAACAAAGCAGGACAAGGGGATTCCAGAGGCAGCCATCCTCCATGGGGAGTGGAGCAGTAGAAGAGTTGGGGGAAGTCTGGGTGCAAGAAAATCAGGGAAGTTCTCCCTTACTGGTGTGGTTCAGTTGGTTGGTGCCAGTTCAATACAGGTTGGGGCATGTGGCCAGGTTGTGGGTTTGGTCCCTGGTCTGGGCACGTATGAGAGGTAACCAACCTATCAATGTTTCTCTCTCACATTGATATTTCTCTCCATCTTTCTCCTTCCCTTTCCCTCCCTCTAAATAACTAAAATCTTTTTAAAAAAGAAAAGAAAGTAAAAGAAAATCAGGGAGAAGCTGCCGTGAACTCTGAGGGGACCTGGAGGTGAGGGGTACTGCAGTCTGGGGAGAAGATGGGGTCTGAAGATGAGAGGATGGGGCCTGGAGGTGAAGGGGTGGGCTACAAGGATGAAAAGGGAGAACACAAGAAACAATTCGAAGAAAAGGATTCCAGGAGCCTGAGAAAAGGGGAAATAGAGGATACTAAGTCCTGGCTCTCTGGTCTGATGGACAGTGATGGACCCCAGTAGGAAGGGGGTACATTTTAGAAGGGGTGGTGTTTGAGTCTGAAATGAGGGGATCAGTGGCTGCCTTGTGTCAGATCCCCTGGTCACTGTGTGGGGGCACCAGTGCCTGTCCCCCAGCATTTGCAGTTTTTAAAGCCCCCAGGAACCCCATGATTTAAGAGGCTTGCTGTAGCCCATGTGGCTGGGTAGAAGGAAGGAAAGGGTGGGTTTTGGGCAGGGGTTTCAGAATCGGGTCTCTCCTGAGTCCTGAATCAGATGCTTCCCAGCTGGCTAGGCATCCCTCCTCCAATTGCAGCCCGTTTTCACCTGGAAACCTCACACCCTGTGAGAAGGTAATCTGATGTAATAGCAGTTGGCTGGCTGTTCAGAGGATTGTTTTTCTTAAACAAACCTGGCAAGCGCTGAAGACATAAGAGGACAAATTGGAACTTGACTCCTCCTGTCCAACCATGAAAAAGACCTATTTCACATCCACACACAGGAGCTGGGCTTGGGGTGAGGCTGAATGGCTGAGCCTCCTGGCTGTGACAGCTGGGACCCATGAGATATGGCTGAAGGGATGGTGTCTGGCCCAGTACCATGTGGGTGAGTTGCAGGACGGAAAGAGGGTAGGCAAGGGAAGTAGCTAGGGGCTTGGCCAGTGACTCCTGAGGAAAGTCTTGGCTCCTCTCTGGCTTGTCCTAGAAACTGCCCCTGCCCACAGCCAGTGCTTAATTGGCTCTTAATTGAGGCTTCCCACCTGTGTGGCTTGTCACTTCAGCTCTGTGCCCTGGGGGTAATGTTGCCTAAGCGAGGACCCCCCCTGGCAGGGAGGAGCTGGAGCCTCAGGCTCCTGTCTTGACTTGAACCTGCTGCATTCTCTCATCTGAGACTCCTCTGGTGCTTTTTTCCATTGTGTGGAGGAAATAGCACCTGATGAATCCAAGCAGCCTCCTAGTTCTGAACACTGATTATTTTCCTTTTCACCTGTGATTATGTGCAGGGCTTGTATTGCCAGTTTAAATGTGTGAAGTTGTTTATATCCGCCGTTCTCCCCCCCACCCCCCACCCCCCCAAAAATACATCCCTATAACACATCAGTGTTATGAGCCTGGATGGTGAACAAGCCTCCCTAGGTTGGCTGTGTGCAGTTCTGTGTCATTGGGGGCTGATTCCAGGGCTCTCGGTGATGCCCACTTGGTTTAGATGTAGAAAGAAAGATGTTTAACTAAATGCCCGAGTCTCTTGTGAGCAGCTGCATCTCCCTAGGCTGGCCTGTGGGCTGCCTGTCCCATTTTCATGTCTGTCTCAGCTCTTAGAAGGCCTAACTAATCCTTCTCTTCTTCCTCTCCTGCAGACACCTGAAGGAGATCTCAGAGCTGCAGAGCCAGCAGAAGCAAGAGATTGAAGCCCTGTACCACCGGCTTGGCAAGACCCTGCCCCCCAATCTGGGGCTTTTTCATACGGCGCCCCCTGCTGGCCGCCGGAGAAAGACCAGCAGGAGCAAACTGAAGGCTGGAAGGTTGCTGAACCCGCTGGTTCAGCAGCTCAAAGTCGTGGCCTCCAGTACAGGTTGGCCCTGTGCGCTCTTGGCTACCCTCAGGACGGGGCTGGGATGGTAGCTGGGCAGATGGAAGTCAGGCACCCATACCTGGAAGAGTAATTCATGACTCTCCTTTATGAGAACAGGGAAAACACTGTGGGCTAAAGAGGTCTAGGGTCTTTGTCCCCATGCTGTGGCAAGAGGAAAAGACTAGTGGGTATGTTTGCTTGGAGTACTCAGCCACCTGTAAGCTGCAGTGTGTGAAAAAGGAGCAGGCCCAGCGTCTCTAGAGCTGGGGGCTGCCTGTTCCCACCTGCTCCTTACTTCGGGTTGCTGCGTGAGACAGGGCTGTTCCCTCTGGTCCAGTCCCTTAGACATATGAGGTCTGTCCCGAAAGTATTCAGCCAATGTCAATTAAAACAGTTTGCGTGGCTGATGCTATCGGTACAGACTTTGTAAGTCACCTGTTGACAGTGGAGGTTGAGCAGCTACCTTGGAGGGGAGAAGGGTGGTGAAGATCCCAGCTCTTAATCACGAACCCTGGGCACTGACGGCGCACATGGACCTCCATCTCTACACCCTAGGGTGGAAACCCAGTGAGTTGAAGCATCAGTTGTGCCAGGTGGGAAGCTGGTGGTGAGCTGACCACAAACCTTTCCTGTTGGTGTTGCATATAACCCACAGGACACAGGTCCACAAATTCCGAGAAGTACACAAATTCCATGCCAATTTCTAATGCTACCAGGAGACTAATTAAAGCGAGGAGGAAATTTACAGGTACCCTTTGAGCTCAGGTACACATCTCAAGGTGTACCACAGTCTTCACTGCCTTTGCACACATCAAGCCCAGTACAGTGTTGTTGATTGGTAGAGACTGTGGTCATTTTCTTTAACACTCTCAGGTGGGTACCCTGGCCATGTGCCCATTGCCTGTAGGGACTCAGCTTCTCCAAGGTCACCCAGCAAAGAGCAGGGAGGACAGATGCACCCTGTGCTGGCTGGTCGGTCCTGCGGCACCTTATAGTGCCTGTACCCCCTTCTCCCCACCCAGGTCATTTGTCAGACTGCAACAGAGCCCCTCCTGCTAAGGACCCCACCAAAGCCGGGGCGGGGCCTGCAGCAGCTTCAGACCCGTGTGGAAAGGCAGTTCAAACCCAGCAGCCTTGCTCTGTTCGGGCCTCCTTGTCTGCAGACATCTGCTCCGGCTTAGCCAGTGACGGAGGCGGAGCACATGGCCCAGGTGATTCTCAGCTTGCCCATCTCTGAGCATGTGCTAGTCAAGTAGGGCCCCTTGTGGTGTAGAGGGGACATGAGCTGTGGCCAAGGCTGCCGATAGCTTCTTAAAGAGGTAATTATAGAGGTAGCCTTTGAATGAAATGAGGGATGGCCTAGCCATCAGAGTCTTGCTGTAAGTGGCTCAGAGGGAGGTGTGCTTGGCTAGAGTGACCTGGGGAAGGCACTGGGACCACTGGTCAGATGTGGCATCTGCTGTGTGGTCTGCGCCAGGTCCCAGGCCCTGCCTGCTCTACCTTGCCCTGTTCCCCTCTAAACATGCATCCAGAAGGGCTGCTCAGGGAACCAGGGCACAGCTCTTGAGCAGGGAGTTTGGCCTTGAGGAGGAATTGCTATGGACACAGCAGCTGTGCGATGAGGTGCTTCATCCACGCCATCTCTGTCCAGAGACATGGTGATCGCTGCCACATCCAACCCCCCGCCCCCACCCCGCACGCTCTCCTGGGGTCCGCTTCTCTTACGCTCCAATGCTTCCTCCTTTCCATTATGTGGTCAGTGGCTGTGGTCCTCTGGGCTGGGCTAGGTGCAGCCATGGATGCTAAGTGACTGAGGCTGATGTGGCTGGTGGTGTAGGAGGAAGCCCAGAGACTGTACTTGATGCCTGTCTCTCTGTTCTCTTCCCTTTATATTCATTTGCAGGCTGGACGGTTTGCCACCCAACGTCTGAGAGAGTGACCCATAAGTCTAGTAGCAAACCTCGCGCTCGATTCCTCAGTGGACCTGTGTCTGTGTCCATCTGTCTGTATTTGTTCTTCTGTATTTTATCATCACCTGGCCCTTGGTTTCTCCCTACCCTCTACCTGTCTTCATTACCTTACATACTTTTTGTAGGATGCCTCTCCCACCCCCATTGAATTAAAAATGGAGCCTGTCCACACTCACCTATCTAGCCCCAGAAAGCCCACCAAGTGCATGCTTTCCTTTCTTGCCTGGGCACCAAAAGCATGTTCAGTGGCCTGCCCACTCCCAGCCTCAGCTCCACCCCTAGACTCCCAAGGTACTCGACACTTCTTTCGTCAGTTTTTTTTAAATGTTGGACATACTTTTATTTCAGTTACGATTGTGACAAACATACACATCCACTGTTCCCTGTTCCAGCAACAACAAAAAGATAACATGGATCTTCTCTACATGCATGATGTGTTTCACATGTGTCTGGACTTTGAAGACATGCATGTAGTGAGCCAAGACAGTGCTAGAAGGAGGGCGTAACTTCTATACAAGGGCTGTATCACAGCATCCAATACTGTTCACCTACTCCTCACTCCCTGCATGTGGGAATGCTGAGAACATGCTCCAGCTAGGACACCCAGCCCCTCTCTCCACTCTGCTCATCTCAGAATCTTCTAGCTCTGGGAGAGGTGACTCTCAGCCTCCCACCATGCTCTGCATCTGGGCCTGGCTCCTCCCAGTTTTCTCTCTAGCTTTTTCTCTCTAGCTCCTGCACTTGGTGTGTTTCCCTCTCATCTCAAGGACCTTAGAGATGAAGTTAATGATGCAGGTCCAAAATCCCTATGAAACCAAACCCCCCCAGTCCCAGTTGTCCTCAGAGTCCCTGGAATGCCTTCCTAGCACCCAGGACTCATATCCAGGAATGGCGTACCTGCTTGGAGCCATCCAAAATTGTTTTTATCCCTCAGATGGATTGGCAGATGAATCAAAAGCTGTGAGCTTTTCAGGTTTTTGTTTTTTTTCCCAAAGAAAAATTAAACTTTACCAATTGGCTTGGACATGCTGATTTGGGGCATGTGGTTTTTGGCTTGTACAATAAAGATACATTGTGCTTGTTGGGAACTGAGGCCACTTCCACAGTAGGCATCCATCCCTGTCAGGGGCCCATGGCATCTTCCCTAGGCAGACTGGTCAGGCTGGAAGCTCAAGATCAGGTAGAAAATGCCCAGGGACTGCTTAGTGCTCCTCATCCACTGACAGATGCCTGGCTTGACTTGGGGGTCACTGGGCTGCTGGTTGGTTGCTGAGTTGGATGTAGGGGCTGGGAAGTGGGGAGGCCTGAGTGCATCCCAGCTCCCTGTTCCCTCAGTGTTTCCCTTCTGCCTGTACATGCATGGCTGTTGTCTGGGAGGCTGTGGTGTGAGGACAGTTGGATCCCCAGGTGTCTCATGCTCAGAGGCACAACCGTGTTCCCTGCTGGGAGGGCTGCTGGCCACACCTGGGGAGCACATTAAAGCAGTTGGTGGTTTTCCCAGGGCACTTGGAGTAAACACCTGTGAGTAAGCAGCACCATGTGTGTCTCTCATCAGGTCATCACCTCTTTATATGTATCTGGTTCTGCTTGTTTTTAAGGTTTTTCTTTTCCTTCATTATTACTTATTATTCAAACATAAGAGAAAAATGTGAGGCACAGAGGGACAAAGAGATTAGGGTTTGCTTCTGTCCTGGCCCAGGGGAAAAAATACATGAGGCATAGCTTGGTGGCAGACAGTGAGGCCTGGCCTAAGCATGTTGATTGTAGATAGTGGCATGTACTGGCCTGGTGGTCCTTATTTCCTCTGATGCTGTGACTAGGAGGATACTGCTGTTTGCATAGCCCAGTTATATTTAGGCATGTCTTGGCTGAGTTCCTAGTCTTTTCAGGCCATGCTATGGCCCACACACACTATGAGATTATTAGTGGAAAGAGTACTTGGCCTGCTCTGGGCCCTCTTACCCATGACCAGTAGTGTGAAGACTTGAGCTCCTCTGCTCCTCTACAAATGGGGCCAGAGGAGCCAGTACACACAGCCCCTACTTTGGTCCTGGTATCTACCTCACTGGCCCTCTGGGCTTCTTCTGGAACCATTGTGTGCTGCTCCTGGGTGAAAGATGAGGGAAGTTCAGAGCTGGTCTGGGAGGGCTGAAACCTTGGCCACAAGGGGAGAAGAAAACTAGATCATCAGGAGCAGGTTAGGTGGCCCAGCCCAATCTGGCGATAAAGCTGAGAAAGGTTTTCGGTTCCCTATCCTGAAAGGAATAGGCAACAAGGCTCTGGGAAAATGAAATCTGTGTAAAGTTTGGAAGTACAGAAGACCCAGCTTCTCTGAAACTCAGAGAATGAGAGAGGTCGGAGTACCTACAACTTCAGGGCGTCAGAAGGTGACTGACTCCATGTGGGAGGGGCAGCCAGGCTAGGGACATAGAGCGTGGGGAGGTCACAGCCTCAGTGCCTCCTTGGGGTGGGCATGAACCAGGCCTGCTGTTGGGTGGGCAGGCCCCATGGGAGGGCAAGACTCTGAATCAGGGCCGACCCAGGATGCAGTCTTGGAGGCCGCAGCCTATCCTACAGGACTCCCCTTGCACTGGTGAACACTGTGGGGCAGCTTTGGTTAGGTTGCAGAAGTGAGTGTATCCTGGTATCCTGCTGATCAGAAATTGTTGTCAGACATGTTGCTCCTCCTGACCAGAGGCAGGGCCCATATTCTCCAGGACCTCTCTCTACACACGGAGGGTGCACTTGTGTTTTCCTTCTGTGTCTTTGATAACGTGCCTGGCATTCATGCTGCAGCAAGTTTGTCTCTCAGACCCCTGCTGCCACTGTGTAGCTCCCACAGGTCCTGCCCTGACCCTGGTGTGTTCTCTCTGCCTGTTTCCTCCCTGTGGGGACCCACTGCAGTGGGTTTGGGAGAGGGCCCAGGGGAGGTGAGGGTCCTCAGGGAGGACCGTCCCCCGCCCCCCCCAGCTCCCACCACACCTTAGGCCACCCAGACCAAACTGGTGAGCAGTCTAAAGGGTGGCCCCTATGTCTTAAGGCCTGTGCAACCCCAGCAGTGATGATCAGGGTGAAGTTACCCTATAACAGAGCCAACATGCCTCTGTTTCCTAGTTCCTGCTTCAGGGATAAGTTTGGCCCTTTTCTTAGCTTGAGTTTTGGTGGCTTAGTACATAAGACACCTGGAGCAACATGGTTGGTGCTTTCCACCTATTTTCTTCTCTGTGCCAGAACCAAGTGCCTTGTGCAACTGTTGGGGTAAGGCTGACCTGTCAGACCCGTAATGAGTTGGGGAACCCTGGTTACTCTGCACTGAGGCTGTGGCTCTGAAGTTCTACGTGATCTTTGTCAGTATTTGAAGACCATGATAAACAGCAAGTGTGGGGATGGCTATAGGGCCTGGTTCATTTTTTAAGCAATCTGTGCCCATTAGACACCCTCATATTTGAGGTATCCTACTGGCGGCCAACCAGAGGTCTGGGGTGGGTATGGGGGTGGGGTGTCCACACCAGGAGTAGTCTTTGTTCCTGTGTCAGAGGCAATGTGGTGGCAAGTAGCATGGGCCTCGCTTCACTGGGGGCATGAGTGCTTCCTGAGATCCCTGGCCCAGCTCTGAAGGCAGAAGGCTGGTTGCTTTGAGGAACACTCATGCACAGGGACAGGGTGCCAAGTCATGTGTGTGCTTCCCTTTCACAGTCTGGGAAGAACAGTCTTCCTGCCCTATGTGAATACTTTCCTGAGTAGTTCTGAGGCCTGGAAACCTCAGGCTTTTTTCTTCCCAGGGCCTTGGCCAATAGCAAAGTTCTGCAGGGAAGCTTCTCCCTGAGAAACCAGGGGTGGGGCTGGCTTCAACCATCATACCCTGTATGGACCCTGCGTGGGCCCCGTGTGGGCCTCATGTGGGTCTCGGCACCCTTGCATTATTGCGTGGTAGCTTTGTGAGCAGGAACCAGAGGGCATATACCTCAGTGCCGTGTGGGGTGAGAGTGACAGGATGAGGCATGTCTATCCAATGCCATCTGTTTGGTGAACATCAAGAGCAGGGCCCAGGCTAGGACATAGCTACTGTGGGTAGGGCTCAGCTTGAGCAAGGCTAGTCACCACATGGTGGCTACTCTGCTGTAGCTCTGCATGCAGTCAAACAGCATGATTTGAGTGTGTAGGGCCCTGAATCTGACTAACTTGTATCTAAAGTTCAGCTGGGATGGCCAGGAGCTGTCATTTATGCTCTGGTCACCTTAGGCCTGTGTTGCACATGGGAGTGGAGGCCTTCATGGACTGGTATGGCTCTCCAGCTCCAAGCAGTATTCTGGTGGCCCATGGCACTGACCGTGTGTTCCCAGTGAGGTCCCTCTGTGGCCCTGGGACCCTCTGATGGTTTTGAGCAGGCAAATGGGAATCATCCCTGAATGTAGAGATGTAGGCTGGTAGACCCAGAGCAGCCTTTTTAAATAACCTGTTACCGTTAGGCTATAGGGACCTGCCTAGGCATTTAGTCCCATTGTTCTTGGTCATCAGTAGTGGACTCCTGTGGTCTAAGGCTATCACCACATGAACCAACAGGGAAATGTGCATTCCCTGGTACCCCACACAGTCACCAAGCCAGGACTCTCCTACCTGCTCCATGCAGCTCCCAAAGGGCCCTGTGTTCCCAGAAGGGCTCCATCTGGAACACGGACCAGCAAAGGCCCTTTAACACTCCCACCAGGATTCTTTCTGACTGGACTGCTTTTGCGTGGCTCTTTCCTTTCTATTTGTACATCAGAGATCCCAGCAGAACACCAGCTAGCTGCCTTTCCCCAAGTCACCCTCAGAATAGACAGGATAAACGAAAATAAGAACCAACTGAATTTAAGTCCAGCGAGCACAGCTGTTCCCCAAGCTGCCTGGTTGACCTTTGCCGTCGGTCCTCCAACACAGGAGGCTGTGGTTTATCTTCCGTGGCTAGAGTGCTGGGAATGGTGCTGCTGTTGACACCCTCCAGGGAGTAGCGTGGTTGTGTGCAGAGTGTCCTGCTTCTGGTGAGGGGCATAGGTGGGGCACACAGAAAGATCCTCCACATTAGTGTAGCCTTGCTGAGTGACCTTGGGGATGCCTGAGCCATCCTTGCCTGTCCCACCACTGCCTGCCTAACTCTCCGGAAGGCAGGGCATGCTGGGTGCAGCAGTCCCTCCTGGCCAGTTCATCTCTCTGGTTGGGCACTGACTGTTAGAGCATGCCACTCACTAAAGTCAGTATGCCTGTCAATACAGACAGGCTTTGTGTGTCACAAGTCCAGCAGCACTTAGTGGTGGTCCAGTGACAAGGAGACCCTACCCTGCCCTTCTCTGGTGGATTGGTAATACCAGGTGAGGCTGCCAAGTGTAGCAGAGAACCAGAGTCAGCCCTGCCTCCCACCTCTATAGAACTCATTGTATTTCCATAATGTCCACATCTGGCCTGTTCAGGACAGCTATCTAAGATCCAGGATTGGCCTCAGACCTGCAAAACAATGTATCTTTTTGCACTTGGAAAACCTCCCAGGGGCCTTGTGGCCAGGCTCCAGTGAGTCTCTTGGCTGACATTGGTGGGGCTTCCTGTCCCAATCAGTGGGCCTTCTGAAAGTCCTGTGTTTAAAAGCCAAGCATTGTGCGTTGCCTTTTTTCGGTTTTATTTTCTGTTTTGTTTTCTTTTTGAATATATTTCCAGAGATACATACTCTTCTATCTGAAGCTCGGGGCTTGGCTCTGCACCTCCGCCCTTCGGCGAAGCGCAGGTGAACTGCACCCTGATTCAGGGGCACCCAGTGAGCCCAGGAGGCTGGTCTTTTTTCTCTGAACTGCTGGCCTTTGCTACTTCTCTCATTGATTACTTTTGCTTAAAGTGTGGTGGCTTGACCCCGTGTGTATTGTCCTGCCTAATTCTGTGGTCTTGTGTCATTTCTTTCTCCCTTGCAGGGTCTGCCTTGAAGCGTCTCTGTCTAGGCAAAGAGCACAGCAGTCGTAATTATCGGGTTTTTTTTTTTCATCCCTTGTCTGCTCTCCATTGCATGGGCTTTGTTATGGTTAGTTCACATCAGGGTTTCCATGGCCGGGCCTGGAACCATTGGGCCTGCTCTGCACCCACCCTCTGTGGGCACTGCTCCACCTCCACCTGGTGGGATAGCCATCTGTGGTGCCCCTTTGCATCTTCATGGCTCTTAAACTTTATACAGTCTTGCCAGTTTTCATCTAACAGGCTGTCCTGATCCAGAACATGCACATATTCTCAGTTGTTAATTGGCTGCTTTTCCAAAATTGTAGGAATGAGTATTTCCTTGAAGTGCTAAAGATGAATGACGGAGGAGAGTTCCTGGGACAAAATGGGTACCAGGCTCCCTGGGCTGCCCACTGCCCTCATCTCGTACCCACCCTTTTTCCCCCCTTTTTTTCTTTTCTGGCTGAAATATTCATGTACATATAGCTCTGTGTGTGTAGAATCTTGTTACTAATGTTTAACTGTTTGCGTCTTTGCTTTTTTGTTGCTAGCCACTAAGATAGACTACATTTTGCAATGGCTTGTTTGAAGAGATGGTCGTTAGGTTATTTAAAAAAATTTTTATATTTAAAATTTTTAAAAAGTAGAGCTTTTAAAAGTGGCTTATTCAAAATTGCCAACCAGAGATTACATGGAGGAGAAAGGGAGGGGGCACAATTTTTTATAAGTCAAAAGTTCTATTTTGGTGATGTAAAACAAATCTTTCAGTGAAGGGGCAAGTGCACATGACTTTGCCCACCTCTCCTGGAGCATATAGCTTACACCTCTCATCCTCCAGCTGCCCCTCGGCTGGTACCCAGATTGCAGCCCCATTATGGATGGAGGGCTCTAGGTTTGTGCCCTTTATTAGTAACTCTTCCTGCACTCTGGCGCGGAGAGGTGCCATTTCTGTGTCTTAAATTCCAGATCACCAAGCCAAGTAAATTCATAGGGATGCCAGTGACCCAGCCTATCACAGGCATTTTCCCTTTGTTTGAAGTATAATAGCAGATGTGTGCCACAAGCATCCCCTTAGAGTGCTAATCTTAGAGCTAAGAGTACAGAGGCCTGAATGGTTTGCCCCCAGTCTGTGCCAGGAGCTTCCTGAGTTCTCTCTCTCTGGGGTCTGGCAGACCCATGCTGTGTGTGCACAGAATGAATATGGAGTAAGGCTGCCAGCAGCTGGGGTCCTGTCCCCTGGCCTGGCTGATGAGAGGGATGACATAGCCCAGTCCCCTATAGCCTATGGGAATGTTTCACCATGTCTAAAATGAGCACATGGCTCCCTAAATACAGACCATCTCCTGAAGCAAGGTGTTGTCTAGCCATCGCGAGACCATTGTATGAATGACTGAAGCTGGCCTCTGTTGCTGGTGGACGGTGTCACCAACCCTGGCCTGTGTGTACCTCCCTAGGGTCCTCCACCAGCAGTCTGGTCCCAGGCCCCGAGCCAGGCCCTCCACCTGCCCTGCATGTCCAGGCTCAGGTGAACAACAGCAACAACAAGAAAGGCACTTTCACGGATGACCTGCACAAGCTGGTGGACGAGTGGACCAGCAAGACAGTGGGGACTTCTCAGCTAAAGCCATCGCTCAACCAGCTGAAGCAGACACAGAAGCTGCATGACATGGAGACAATGGCTGGCTGGCCCCCGACCCCTGGCGAGGTGCGGGCTGTGAGTGGGGTGTGGCCGGGTCAAATGGACAGGGTGGGAGTGGGGCTGTGACCCCAGACATCAGCAGAGTAGCAGCTCTCAGTTGGGTGTCAGGTGGCATCTAGGTGGGGCTGTTCCAGATCTGGTGGGTGCAGCCTGGTCCTCACTGGCCCAGTTCCACCTATACTCTGACCTTAGGCTGGAGGTGTGGGTGGGGTCTGCACATTGCACCCAGGGCCACTCCTTGCTGGGCTCAGGTGCACGTGGAACAGGTAGAGCCGAAGCCAGGAGCTGCTGTCTTAAATTTTGTTGTGTAATGTGTTCTTGTGTCAGAAAAAGAGTTTTCCCTCTTTTTCAATAATTTGGAGGAGTTTGTGCAGGAATGTGTTACTTTTTTCTGAAGTGTTTAGCTAAGTTCATTGATGAGACCATCTGTTTGAATGAGGGAAGGTTCCCCTATGGCCTTTTGTTTAAAAAAATTTTAAACACACAGAGGAGTTGAAAATATCTGCAGAGCACTCTCATGTACCTCCTGTCTTCATGCTGTGATTGACACTTTGCTGTTTTTACCATCCCTTGAGGATAAGGTTTTTGTTATGAATTTAATTTATTTTATAGTTTTAGTACCATGTGGAGTTTCTCTTGTTTCCTGTTAAACTCTGCTTTTCTAGCAATTAGTACATTTCTAAATTTATCTGTTTTCAAATTAATTGGTGTCAAAATTCAAATCTTCTCTTTGCCATTAGTAAGATTTGCAGTGATGTCTTGTTTTTCATTCCTGATATTGGTGATTTCTGAATGTGTGCACTTGTTTTTGAGAGAGGTTTATAAATTTTATTAGTCTTTTCAGGGAATTTTTTTGTTTTGTTTTGATGATTTTTTTATTGTATTTAATTTATTATTTTTTTCCTTCTATCTTTTGGTTTCCTTTTTTGTTCTAGAAAGTTTCTTGAGATGTGCAGTTATTGATTTACAATCTTTCTTCTTTTATAATACATGCTTCAGCCTACAAAATTCCCTCTAATGTTTTTAGCTGCAGCCCAAAGGTGTTATTATGTAGCATTTTCTTGGACCTTCAGTTCAATATATTTTACAACTTCCACTATGATTTTAAATACTATAGTTATCAATTCCTCGTGATCTTTTTATTCACTGTTTTTGTTGTTGTTTTTTTTTTTTTTTTTAGCCTAATTGCACGAATAAGAGAACAAACTTTGAGTGTTTTTAGTTTGTTAAAATTTGCTGGGGCCCTTGTTGATGTGGCTCAGTAGACTGAGCACCAGTCTGAGAACTAAAGGGTTGCTGGTTTGGTCCCCAGTTAGGGCACATGCCTGGGTTTCAGGCCAGGCCCGAAGTTGGGGGCACGTGAGAGGCAACCACTCTCTTTCTCCCTCCCTTACCCTCTCTCTAAAAATTAATAAATAAAATCTTAATAAAAAATAAAGTTTTCTAGGACTGGCTTTTTATGCCAAGTTCTCAATCTTGGCTGCTCCAGGGATGATTGAGGCCAACCTTCATTTCCTCTAACATACATATTCCGAGTCTGAACCTCCTTTATTTTCCTTCTGAATGACAAAGCACCCTCCTGACAGCTACATCTCCATCAATCTGACACCTCAAGTTTATTTTCCATTATTCTGCAACAAAATTGAGAATCCTTAACATGGCCCCAAGGTTCTGTGGGGTCTGTGCCCTGAATCCTGGGTAAGCTTGTGTCACTCTGTACCCTGCATGCAGGCTCTCAGAGCCTGTGCTGCCTGCCCCTCTGCCCAGTCCATCAGCCCTGCTACTCCTGTTCAAATGGTTGGGATTCTTACTAAGGGCTTTTGTTTGTTTGTTTTTATTTCTTTATTATTTTGTGGTAAATCTAAATAACATACAATTTATTTTTAATTATGTAATTTAATAGCATTAGGTACGTATATTCACAGTACCCATCACCACTATTCATGTCTACAACATTTTCATCATCCCACACAGAACTACTCACTAAGAAGTAACTCTTCAGTATCCTCTTCTGGCATTTCTGTTACCTAGTCCCCGTTAATTTTTATTCTACTTTCTGTTTCTGTAAATCTGATGACTAGTTACTTTTTAAAAGATTTTATTATTTTTAGAGAGAGAGGGGAAGGGAAAGAGGCAGAAAGGGAGAGAGACATCAATGTATGGTGGCCTTTCACCTGCCTCCAGCTACAGATCTGGCTAGAGACCTGGCTTGCAACCTGGTTATGTGTACCCTGGCTGGGAATTGAACCAGTGACCTTTGGGTTCACAGGCCAGCACCTTATCCACTGTGCCATCAGCCAGGGCTTGCTAGTTACTTCTTATAAGTGGAATCATACAGTATTTGTCCTTTCCTGTTTAGTTTCCTTCACTTGATGTTTCCAAGGTACATTTGCATTATAAAATGTTTTAAAACTTCATTTTTCCCCCATTTTTTTTATTGTGGTAAAATACACTTAATATAAAATTTGCCACCTTAATTATTTTTAAGTATCAGTTCAGTGGCATTAAGTACGTTAATACTGTTGTTCAGCCGTCACCACCATCTATCTCCAGGATTTTTTATGTTGTGAAACTGAAACTGTACTCATGAGAAATAATTCTGCATTTATGCAATCCCCCCAGCCCAGCCCCTGACAACCACCATTTTACCTTCTGTATGAATCTGACCACTCTAGGTCCTCATATATATGGAATAGTACAGTAGTTATCTTTTATAGCTGGCTTATTATATCTAGCATAATGTTCATATATTTTGTAGCACGTGTCAGAATTTCCTTTCTTTTCAAAGCTGAATAATATTTCTATGTAGATGCCACATTTTGTTTATTCATTCATCTAGGGACACTTGCTTCTACATTTTAGCTACTATGAATAATGCTTCTATGAACATGGATGTATAGATATTTTTTTGAGACTGTGTTTTCAGTTCTTTGTGGTATATACCCAGCATTGGAATCACTGGATCATATGATGATTCTATTTTTAATTTTTTGGAGAAATTGCCAACTTGTTTTCCATGGTACTGTTAGCAAACAGCAATTTGGGGTCCCACTGCCTGTCCCCACCCTCTAGTGTAAAATTTCAGAGGCAAAGGGTTGGTGATAAAGGAAAGGAGCGTTTACTCAAGAGCAGTCACTGCAGTTTTAATTACGTAAGCCTATCAATGAAGGCTATAACACCTGGGTTCTCCTATCATTTCTCCTGTTAGTTTCTGTAGGGCTAATTTACAAATTAAAACCATATAACACAAAAGTATATAATTTTGGGAGGCAGGCTTCTGCCTTGAGCCTGTTCCCTCTAGAACACTCAAAGAATAAACCTGCCACCCTTTGGCAGGCCAGCCTGATCCTAGGCTGAGACCAGAGTTCCTTCCCATTCAAGATACCATCTACTGGGAAAAGCAGCAGCTGCATGCAGCACCATCATCCAGGAATCCTCTAGAAAGAAGAGCCTCAGAGCCAGAGCCAGAACCAGAGCCAGAGCCAGAGCCAGAGCCAGAGAGAGCCAGCTCAGGAGCCAGAAAAGCTTGGGAGACCAAGAGCCCGCCCTGTTTTATATTTCCACTGCCTCTGGAGGCCTCAGCTTCTCAGCCAGTCCCACTTGTCCTGGGCTGCTTCCATTGCCTCCACAGCCTCCCACTACCGCCCCTCCTGCTCCTCCCCAGTGGTCTTCATCAGATCTCTCTTTGTCAATACCTGAACATTTTTACATTCCTTCAGACTATACAGAGATTCCAGTTTCTCCTCATTTTTGCCAATACATTTTATTTCCTGATTTTTTAAAGAGTAGCCATCCTAATGGATGTGAGGTGTGGTATCTCATTGTAGCTTTAATTTGTATTTTTGTAATGATTAATATGTTGACATATTTTCATGTGTTTATTGGCCATTTGTACATCTTTGGGAAAATAACAATTTAAGTCCTTTACCTGTTTATTTATTTTATGAGTACAGAGGTCTTTATTTTTTTTACACGTATCTAGTTGTGATTCATAGGGAATGAGTTCCAGCAGCTCAGGGTCCTTTCAATTGATTCCCAGTGTGCTTCCCTGGGTGGAGCAGGCTGACGCTTCAGTTGGACCCAGTTATCTTTCTCTTTGGCTTCCTTGTTTTTCTGATAATTTTCCTTCACACATTTCAAGAAGCTGTGTCGGCTCTTAGAGTGCTTAATATGCTCAATACATACTTCAATTCTCTTGGCAAGAATCTTGCCTTTACTTGTTTGTTCTCAAAATGCCCACTGCATGCTGGGTGGCATTGTAGACTCCTCTAGTTTTGCCATGGGAACATTTGTGGGGTATTCCTTTTTTGAACAGTGCATTCCCTTGAGGTCTACAAGATCACCTTCCTTGTAGATTAGCATGTGTGTGGCCAAAGGAGCAATTCCATGTTTCCTAAAAGGCCTAGAGAACATGTAGCAGATGCCTCTTGTCTTTCTCTTTGGGTTAGTCATTTTGGTGAATTACTGGAAGATGATGATTTCAGCCAGAAAGAAGCCCCTTACCTATTTTTAAAAAGCATAGTTTTATTTTTTAAATCCTCACTTGAGAGTATGTTTATTGATTTTAGAGAAGAGAGGAAGGGGGAGAGAGAGAGAGAGACAGACAGACAGACAGACAGACATTGATGTGAGAGAAACATCAATTGGTTGCTTCCCTGAATGCACCCTAGCAGGGGATTGAATCTGCAGCCTAGGTATATGTCCTGTCCAGTAATCGAAACTGTAGCCTTTTGGTGCATAGGATGATGCCCCAACAAACTGAATCACCAAACCAGGACTAAATAACATTGTTTTTTTGTTGTTGAGTTTTAGGAGTTCTTTATTCTGCATATATTAAATGCCTAATCAGATACATGATTCACAGATATTTTGTGTCATTCTCCAGGTTGCCTTTTTACTTCATGGATAGTGTCTTTTGAGGTACAAAAGCTTTTAGTTTTTATGACCAATTTATTTATTTTTTCTTCCATCACTTCTGTCTTTGGTACTATATCCAAGAAATCATTTCCAAATAGTGTGTCATGCAACTTTCCCTATGGTTCCTTCTAAGAGTTTAATAATTTTAGCTCTTATGTTCATCCCTTTAATCCATTTTGAATTAATGTTCATATATGATGTTAAGTAAGGGTTCAATTTCATTCCTTTGCATGTACATATCCAGTTTCCCGAGTAGTATTTGTTGAAAAGACGGTCCTTTCCCCATTGAATGGATTTGGCACCTGAACTGAAATTCATTTGAACATGTGTACAAAAGGTTTATTTCTCTATTCTCTATTATAGTCCATTGCTCTATATGTCTGTCCTTTTGCCAGTATCATACTATTTTAATTTCTGTAGCTTTGTGGTAAGTTTTGAAACCAGAGGGTCCTCCAAGTTTTTCTTTTTCAAGGTAGTTTTGATTATTGGCTATCCCTTGAGACTTCTAATGATAGTTTTTTTTCTCCCTTATTTTTGAGGTAGATTTTTTTATTTCTTGAAAAAATGCCATTGAGACCTTAGTAGTGATTTCATTGAATCTGTATATCACTTCAGGTAGTATTAGCATACCTACAATGCTTAACCTTTCAATTCATGAACATGGGATGCCTTTGCATTTATTTATCTTTTCCTTATTTTCTTTTATCAATGTTTTATAGTTTTCATTGTTTGTCTTTCAACTTTTGAAGTTTATTCCTATTTTATTCTTTTGTATTCTGTTGTAAATATAATTATTTTCTTAATTTCATTTTTAGATTGTTCATCATTAGTGTGCGGAAATGCAACTGGTTTTGTACCTAAACTTTGTTACATTTATGAAATAATTCTAACAGGTTTTTGTTTGTTTGCTTTTTTGGTGGATTTTTAAGGGTTATAAGATCATGTCATGTTTGAACAGAGATAATTTTACTTTTTCCTCTCCAATATGGTTGCCTTTTGTTACTTTTTTCTTGCCTAATTTTTTTTGGCTGGAACTTCTAATACCATATTGAATAGAAGTGGCAGAAGCAAGGATCCTTGTCTTGTTACTGATTTTAGAGGAAAAACTATCAGTCTTTTACCATTGAGTATGGTGTACATTATGGGTTATCATGGGTTATCATATTGAGGAAGTTCCATTTTATTTTAATGTGTTGAGTGCTTTTATTATGAAAGAATGTTGGAGTTTGTCAAATGCTTTTTCAGCATTATTAATGGTATGTCATATTGATTATCATATGTTAAATGATCCTTGCATTCCTTGGATAAATCCCACCTAGTTATGGCATATACTTCTTCTAATACATTACTGAATTTGTTTTGCTAATATTTTATTGAGGATTTTGGCATCGATACTCATCAGAGGTATTAGTCTGTACTTTTCTTGTGATGCGTTTATATGGCTTTGGTATCAGGGTAATCCTGGCCACATAGAGTTAGTTAGGAAGTGTTCCTGCCTGTTCAACTTTTTTAAAATATGAGAAAGATTAGTGTCCTTTCTTCTTTAAATGTTGGTAAGATTCACTAGTGATGTAATTTGGTTCTGGGTTTTTCTTTTTTATTTTTTTTACTTTCACATCCTGACAATACACCATTTAATTACTGCCTTCTGTCAGCTTCTCAAATCATATTAATACAAAGTTTTCATTATTTCAAAATGCCTACATTAATTCATTTGTTTAAAGAATTACTTTTTTTTTAAAATATTTTATTTATTATTTTCAGAAAGAGAGGCAGAGAGGGAGAGAAACAGAGGAACATCAATGTATGGTTGCCTTTCACCTGCCTCCAGCTATGGACCTGACTGGAGACCTGGCTTGCAACCTGGTTATGTGCACTGGCTGGGGAATCGAACCAGCAGCCTTTGGGTTCGCAGGCCGGCACCTTATCCACTGTGCTACCAGCCAGGGCAAGAATTACTCTTTTAAATAATATCAATTGCAATATTACTAAACACATGCAAAAATACATTTACACACATACATATTTTTACACATATTTAAAGTATATACTGGATTTTGAAGAGTTAATACAAAAAAATTTAAAATATGCCAATAGCTTATATAATTATTACATGTTAAGTGATAGTATTTTAGATGTATTGTAGCAAATTAAGCAGTTTTTTTTCTTAATACTTATTTTACTCTGGAATGCTATTTTTGTGAAACATATCACAGAAATGGTGTATTGCAGAACTTACTTTCGTAAAAGTTTTCCTAGAGACAGTGCCCAACCCATAGTAAACAATGAATTTGGTTTTTGAATCAGATCCTTCCCCTTCCAATAATACAACTCAACTTTATTTGGAACTACAACTTATTCTTTTTGGAGTTTTCCATTTTAAATAGTACATTGATTTTTTTTGGGGCGGGGACTGTGCACAGGTCCTACTTCTCTTACTTCTTTCAGTACCCTCTGTTTTTTGCTACATTTATTTTACAAGTTAAAGCTTTTGGAAATAATGGCACTTGCAGTGCTCAACTGGTCCCCAGAGTAGAAATTATGTCTACTAATTTGAGGTAAAAAATAACAATCCCTAGGATTTAAATAATTTTGTAAAATAGTATTCTAGCTATTTTTTGAACTTATGGTTGACTTCCTATGTGGTCCTAAACTAACCCCTGAACCATTTAAGAGTCTGTTGAGATAGAGATTAGGTATGTTCACATTTCAATAATAAAGTTGACTCTAGCATTAATTCCTTTTCCCAAGCATCCCCAGTTTGGGGGCCTTCATAACTGGAAATGTATATTTCCATGATCTATTTGAAAAGAATCTCATCTAATTTACATGCTAATATGAGAATATATATTGTCTATGTACACGAATCATATAGTTTATTAGTTTACAACTTCCATCCAAATTGGTCTTCATTCTCAGCATCTTTTCTAACCTAAAGATTGACTGACTTCACATCACACCAACAACCAGTTGGCTTCTTCCTTAACTGCAATTGAGTTATTGCAAGTAACATGATTTTCCCATATTGTGAAATAATTCCAATCTAAGAAAACTTAACCTGTAGTAATGCAAATACAAGTAATATACAAAATTATACTTTAGTTAGTAAATCTTTTTCTAACAAGATCATCTTAAAGCATTCATAAGTTAAAGTTGGTTCTTATCCATTCAGCTACCCAGTGTCTTTTGATTGGTGCATTTAATCTATTTACCTTTAAGGTTACTATTGATAGGTACTTATTCATTATCTATTTTTCCGTTTGTACCTGTGTTCCTGTCTGTCTCTCTGTTTCTTCATCTTCTTAAAACAGATTCTTTAGCATCTCTTACAATGCTGGTTTGATGGAGATGTATTCTTTTAGCCTTCTTTTGTCTGGGAAACTCCTTATTTCACCTTCCATTTTGAATGAGAGCCTTGCTGGGTAGAGTATTCTTGATTGCAGACCATTGTTTCCCATTACTTGGAATATATTTTGCCATTCCATTTTGGCTTGTATTGTTTCTGTTGGGTAATCATTTGATAACCTTATTGGAGCTCCCTTGTATGTTATTAGCTGTTTCTCTCTTGCTGCTTTTAGGATTCTTTCCTTATCTTTGAAATTTGCCATTTTAATGATGATGTGTCTTGGAGTGGGTCTGTTTGGGTTCATTTTCCTTGGGACCCTCTGTGCTTCCTGAGCTTGCATGACTTTTTTTCTCCTCAAGTTAGGGGAGTTTTCTGTCATTACTTTTTCAAACAGGTTTTCTATCCCTTGCTCCTCTTCTTCTCCTTCTGGTATCCCTATGATACAGATGTTATTATGTTTCATGTTGTCCTGCAGCTCTCTTAAAGCCTCTTCATTCTTTTAAGTCTTTCTTCATTTTGTTGCACTGTCTGGGAATTTTTTTCTACATTGACCTCCAGTTTGATGATCTGATCCTCTGCTTTCTATAGCCTGCTTTTGATTCCTTCTACTGTGTTCTTCAATTGAGAAATGGTATTCTTCATTTCCTCCTAGCTCTTATTGATAGATTCTTTGTCCTTTTTAATGCTAGTGTAGTTCTCAGTAAGTTCCTTGTAGCTTCCCTGGAGTTCTTCATAATTCCCCTGGAATTGTTTGTAGTTTTCTTTGAACTGGCTGAGCTCATTGCTCCTCTATCATCATTATTCAAATTCCATGTCTGATAGTATGCTTGCCTCTATTTCATTTTGCACTTTTCCTGAGGATTCCTCCTTTCCATTTGCTGAGGGTTTATTTCTTTGTCTCCCCATTTTAGGTAACACTTGTTTGTTCCTGCTTCTTGGATTGGTCTGCTTTGACTTACTGTCTTAGTGGTATGTGACCTTCACACACCACAGTGGTTTAGAGGTGCACTTTTTTTACTTCCTGGCTCCGTGCTTGGTGACATCAGCACATATCCCAGTCTTGGCTTAGTCAGCCAGCTGGAGACTACCAGAGAGCCACTGTCTTTGTCTGTCTCCTTTAGTTGTTAATCTGGTTTTGGATTTTTCTATGTTGAGAGGTTTTTGATTACTGATTTAATCTCACTATTGTTATAGGTCTATTCAGATTTTCTTACTTCTTCTTGAGTCAGTTCTACTGGTTTGTATGTTTCAAGAAATTTTTCTATATAATCTAAGTTTTCCAGTTTGGTAGCTAAAACTTGGTCAATTTGTTCATTTTTTCAAAGAACTTGATTTTTTTCTATCCATTTTGTTTTTGTTATGGTATATAGTTAGTTAAGTTATTGATTTAAGGTCTTCTTCTTCTTCTTCTTTTTTTTTTTTTAAGGTCTTCTTTTTTAATACAGGCATTTACAGCTATAAACTTCCCTTTGAGAACTTCTTTTTCTTTATATTATAAATATAGATGTATTATCTTTTCATTTCCATTTGTCCCAGAGTATTTTCTAACTTCTCCATGATTATTTCTTTGACCCTTTGGTTAAGAATGTGTTGTTTCATTTCTACACATAAGTCAGTTTCTTAGTTTTCCTTTTGTTACTAATTTCTAATTTCATTCATTGTGTTAAAAAAGATACTTTGTATGATTTTAATCTTTTAAAATGTATTAATGTTTCATGGCCTAACATATGATCTTTTCTGGAGAACATTCCATAAGCTCTTGGAAAGAAAGTAAATTTTACTATTGGAGTATTCTATAAAAGTGTGTTAGCGTTAATTGGCTTATGGTGGTGTTTAGGTCCTCTCTTTCTTTGTTGATCTGGTTGTTCTATTCTTAAATGAGAGTAAAGTTTTGAAATCTGCAGCTATTAGTGTAGAATTGTCTATTTTTCCTCTTTAGTTCTCTTTTGTATCATGTAAATTGGAGCTCTGTTGTTAGCTCCATAGTACATAAATTTATATATCTTGCTGGATCAAACCTTTTATCAATATATATTGTCCTTCTTTATCTCTTGTAACCTGTTTGACTCAAAATCTATTTTCCCATCCTTTCACTTTCAACCTGTTTGTGTCTTTGTATCTAAAAGGAGTCTCTTACATATAAGTATATAGATCGACCAGATTTTTTTTTTTTTTTTTTTTAAACATTGATGTGTGAGAGAAACATTGACCACTTGCCTCTCATATGCCCCCAACTGGAGACCTGGCCCACAATTCAGGCATGTGCCCTGACTGAGAATCAAACTTTTGGTTTGAACTTTTGGTTCACAGTCCACTGAGTGCCACACCAGCCATGGCTCAAACAAACTTTTTATTTGTTCTGCCAATCTATTTATTAATTGGAGAGTTTAATCCACTTATATTTGAAGTATAGATAGGGAAGGACTTCTGCCATCTATTTGTTTTCTGTATGTCTTACAGGATTTTATTCCTCAATTCTCCATTATTATTTTTAAAAATATTTGGTTGTTTATATTTTTTACTGTTTTTTCTTTTAAGATTGTATTTATTTATTTTTACAGAGAGGGGAAGAGAGGGAGAGAAGCATCAATGTGTGATTGACTCTCACATGCTCCCAACTGGGGACCTGGCAGGCAACCCATGTGACCTGACTGGGAATTGAACCGGCAGTCCTTTGGTTTGCAGGCCGGTACTCAATTCACTGAGCCACACCAGCCAGGGCTGATTGTTTTCTAAAGTGTATAGTTTTGATTTCTTTCTCTTGACTTTTCTGTGTATATATGTGTGTTACCTTGGGGGTTAAAATTAACATCTTAAATTTTTAATGACCTCATTTGAATAATAACAAATTATTCAGTAGTATGTAAACATTCTGCTGCTGTTCATCTCCACCCTGTTCCTTTTGTATTGTGTGACAGATTGAATTTTTGAATATGTGCTCATTAACATAGATTTATAATTATTGCTAGTTGCATTTGCCTTTTAAATTATATATGGGAGACAAAGAATTAAAGCCAGAAGTATAATATACTTTCCTAGTAGTTATCTTTTTTATTTCTTCATGTGGCTCTGAGTTACTGCCTGTTATCTTTTCATTTAAGTCTGAAGGACTCCCTTTAGCATTTCTTTTAGGGCTTATTTTTTAGTAACAACTTCTCTTAGTTTTTCTTCATACAAGTGTCTTAATTTCTTTCATTCTTTTTTTTTTTTTAATTATTTTTAGAGAGAGGGGTAGGGAGAGAGGCAGAGAGGGAGAGAGACATCAATGTATGGTTGCCTTTCACCTGCCTCCAGCCGCAGACCTGGCTAGAGACCTGCCTTGCAACCTGGTTATGTGCCCTGGCTGGGGAATCAAACCAGCAACCTTTGGGTTTGCAGGCCGGCACTTTATCCACTGTGCTGCCAGCCAGGGTCTTTCATTCTTTTTTTAGTTTATATTTTATTGTATATTTTCCATTACCATTTATTCCCCTTTTACCCTCTTCCACCTCCACCCATGCCCCTCCCCCTGCAATTATCACACTGTTGTCCATTTCTAAGAGTCCTTTTCCTTTTTGCATAATTTCTCCACCCCTTAATTGTCCCCTGCCCTAAAGTTGTCATCCTGCCCTCTATGAGCCTGCCTTTATTTTTTTTTGTCAGTTCAATTTGTTCATTTGATTCCACATTTGAATGAAATCATATGGTATTTGTCTTTCTTTGACTGGCTTTTTCAGTTAGCGTAATGTTCTCCTGGTCCATCCGTATTGTTGAAATGGTAGATTTTCTTCTTTTTTACAGCTGAGTAGTATTCTATTGTGTAAACATTCCATAGTTGTGTTATCCACTCATCTACTGATGAACACTTGGGCTGCTTTCAAATCTTGCTTATTGTAAGTCAACACTGTAATGAACATAGGGCTGCTTATATTCTTTCAAATTAGTGTATCAGATTTCTTCAAATAAATTCCCAGAAGTGGAATCACAGGGTCATAAGGAAGTTCCATTTTTAATTTTCTGAGGAAACTCCATATTGTTTTCCACAGTGGCTGTACGAGTCTGCATTCCCACCAACAGTGCAAAACGGTCTCCCTTTCCCTACATCTTCACTCAGCACTTGTTGTTTGTTGATTTATTGATGACAGTTGTTCTGACTAGTGTGAGGTGATAGATACCTCCTTGTGGTTTTATTTTGAATTTCTCTGACGATTAGTGACATTGAGCATTGTTTCATGTCTGATGTCTGTTGGCCATGTACATTCTCTTAGAGAAGCATCTATTTAGGTTCTTGGCCCATTTTTAATTGGATTCTTTGTGGATGTGTGTATGTCTAAGTTCTTTATAAATTTTGGATATTAACCCCTTATCAGAAGTATTGGTGAATATGTTCTTCATTTAGTGGGTTGTCTTTTTATTTTGTTTATGTTTATTGTTGTCCTTGTTGTGCAAACACTTTTTTGTTTGATATAGTGCCATTTGTTTATTTTTTCTTTTGGTTCCCTTGCCAGAGGAGATACATCAGAAAAAAATATTGCTATGAGCAGTGTCTAAGATTTTACTGCCAAGTTTTCTTCTAGAATTTTGATGGTTTTGGGTTTAATATTTAAGCCTTTACTCCAATTTGATTTATTTTTATGAATGGCTAGTTTCATTTTTCTGCACAAATCTGTCCAATTTTCCCAACACCATTTATTGAATAAACTATTTTTAGCTCACTGGTTTGTGGTTGATTCCTTTGTCAAATATTCATTAACTGTAAATGCACGGATTTATTTCTGGGCTGTCTTTTCTGTTTCATTGATATCTGTGTCTTTTATGCTAGTTCCATGCTGTTTTGATTACTATGGCCTGATGATATAAATGGTATAATTTGATATAGGTAGTGTGATTCCTTCAACTTTGTTCTTCTTTCTCAAAATCATTGTTGCTAGTTGAGACCTTTTGTGGTTCCAAATAAATTTTTTTTAAATTTGTTCCAGTTAGGTAAAATACATAATTGGAATCTTGATAAGAATTGTGTTGAATCTGTCAATTCCTTTGAGTAACATGGACATTTTAATGATGTTAATTCTTCCTACTTATGAACATGGTATATGCTTCCACTTATTTGTATTCTTCAATTTCTTTCTTCAGTGTCTTACAATTTTCTGAGTATAAGTCACTTACATCCTTGGTTGGATTTATTCCTAAGTATTTTATTCTTTTTGGAGCAATTGTGAATGTGATTATTCTCTCATTTCCTTTTCTGTTAGTTTGTTATTGGTATATAAAAATGCAACTGATTTCTGTATTATTAATTTTGTATCCAGCTACATTACTGAATTGATTTATCACTTCTAGTAGTTTCTTGGTGGAATTTTTATGTACAGTATCATGTCATCTCAAATAATGATAGTGTTACTTCTTTTCAATTTGGATACATTTTACTCCTTCTTTTTAAAATTGATTTATCATTGTTGTATTACATTTGTCTCAATCCCTCCCCCTTCCCTGCTCTTTCCTGCCCCACCTACCACATCTCCTCTTCCACAGTCAATCCCCACCTTGTTGGCCATCTCCTTGGGTCATTTGTTCCTTGATTAAACTCTTCCCCTTCTTTCCTATTTTCTCCCCTTCCCTATCCTTCTGCTCACTGTCAGTCTGTTCCTTTTCCCAGCCTCTGGTTCTATTTTGCTCACTTGTTTGTTTTGTTCATTAGTTTCCTGTATTAGGTGAGATCATATGATATTTGTCTTTTGCCACCTGGCTAATCTCATTCAGCATGATACTCTCTAGTTCCACCATGCTGTTGCAAAAGGTAGGAGTTAGTTCTTTCTTTCTGCTGTGTAATATCCATTGCATAAATGTACCAAAGTTTTTTGATCCATTCATCCACTGATGGGCACTGAGGCTGTTTCCAGCACTTGGCTGTTTAAATAGTGTTATGAATATAGGGTACATAGGTTTTTCTGAGTTGGTGTTTCAGGGTTCTTCATGTATAATCTTAGCAGTGAAATTGCTGGATCAAAAGGCAGTTCCATTTTTTGTTTTCTGAGGAAATTTCATACTGTTTTCCATAGTGGCTGCACCAGTCTGCATTCCCACCATCAGGATACTAGGATTCCCTTTTTTCCACATCCTCTCCAGCACTTCTTTGTTGATTTGTTAATGAAGGCCATTCTGACAGGTGTGAAGTGGTATCTCATTGTGGTTCTAATTTGCATCTCTCTGATGGCTAGTGATGTGGAGCATTCTTTCATATGCCTATGGACCCTTTGTATGTCCTCCTCAGAGAAGTGTCTGTTCAGTTCCTTTGCCCATTTTTTGATTGGACTGTGTGTCTATCTTCCTGGTATTCGGTTGCATAAGTTCTTTATAAATTTTGGAGCTCAAACCCTTGTCTGAGGTAATATTGGCAAATATGTTTTCCCATACAGTTAGTTTTAATTTAGCTGATGTTTACTTTAGCTGAGCAGAAACTTTTCAGTTTGATGTAGTCCCATTTGTTTATTGTTCCTTTATTTCCCTTGCCCTTAAAGAAGTATTGGTGAAAATATAGCTGTGCGGAATATCTGAAATTTTAATGCCTATGTTTTCCTCTAGGACTTTTATGATGGCATGACTTATGTTTAAGTCCCTTATCCATCTTGAGTTTATTCTGGTGTATGGTATAAGTTGGTGGTTTAGCTTTTTTTGTTAGCTTGTTCTGGTCCAGTTCTCCCAACACCACTTGCTGAAAAGGTTATTTTCCCTCCATTTTTGCTCCATCCCACTTTGTTGAAAATTAATTGACCATAGAGCCCTGGGTTTATTTCTGGGCTCTCTATTCTGTTCCATTGATCTATAGTCTATTCTTATGCCAGTACCAGACTGTTTTGATTACAGTGGCCTTGTAGTATAGTTTGATATCCAGTATTGTGATTCCTCCTACTTTGTTCTTCTTTCTCAAGATTGCTGTGTCTATTCATGTTGATTTTTGGCCCTATATAAGTGTTTGAAGTTTTTTTCCCCCCTATATCTGTGAAATGTCATTGGTATTTTCATTGGGATTGCATTGAATTTATAAATTTCTTTGGGTAGTATGGACATTGTCATGATATTAATTCTTCCCATCCATGAACATGGTATATGCTTCCATTTATTTGTATGTTCCTTAATGTCTTACATCAGTGTTCTGTAGTTTCCCAAGTGTTTTACTTCCTTGGTTAAGTTTATTCCTAAGTACTTTATTTTTTTTTGTTGCTGTAGTAAATGGGATTTCTTTTCTGGATTCTATCTCTGATGTTTCATTGTTGTATACAAAATGCCTTTGATTCCTGAATATTAACTTTATATCCAGCTATTTTGCTAAATTTGCTTATTAGGTTAAGTAGTATTTTGGTGGAATCAATAGGGTTTCCTATGTACACTGTCATGTCATCTGCAGATAATGACAGTTTCACTTTCTCCTTTCCAATTTGGATGCCTTTGATTCCTTTTTCTTGTCTGATCGCTATGGCTAGGACTTCCAAAATGATGTTGAATAGAAGTGGATAGAGTGGACACCCTTGCCTTGTTCCTGATCTTAGGGGGAAACTTAGTTTTTGCCCATTAAGTATAATGTTGGCTTCAGGTTTCTCATATATGGCCTTATTTTGTTGAGGTGTGCTTTCTCTATTCCCATTTTGCTGAGAGGTTTTATAATAAATGGATGCTGTAGTTTATCAAATGCTTTTTCAGCATCTATTGATATCATATGGTTTTGGTCTTTCAATTTGTTTATGTGATGTATTAAGTTTAATGATTTGTGAATATTGTACCATCCTTGCACCCCTGGGATGAAACACACTTGATCATGATGTGTGCTGGGTCAGGTTGGCCAATATTTTGTCGAAGATTTTAGCATCTATGATCATCAGAGATATTGGACTATAGTTCTCTTGGTTTGTTGTGTCTTGACTTGGTTTTGGAATTAGAATAATATTGGCCTTGCAGAAAGAGTTTAGGAGTCCTCCCTCTTCTTGGACTTTTTGGAATAGGTTGAGAAGGATAAGAGTTAGTTCTTCCCTAAATGTTTGATAAAATTTGCCTGTATAGCCATCTGGTCTGGGTCTCTTGTGCACTGAGAGTTTTTTTTGATTACTGCTTTAATTTCACTTGTTATTGCTCTATTCAGGCTTTCTGCTTCTTTGTCAGTTTTGGAAGATTATACATTTCCAGAAATTTGTCCATTTCACCTCAGTTGTCAAATTTCTTTTCCTATGGTTTTGTGATTTCTCCTCTGTTGTTTCTGATTTTGTTTATTTGGGTCCTCTATCTCTTTTTTTTCCTTGATGAGTCTGGTTAAAGGCTTGTCAATTTTGTTTATCTTTTCAAATGACAAGCTTCTGGATTTATTGATTTTTTTAAAATTGTTCTTTTAGTCTCTGTGTCATTTAATTTTGCTGATATTAATTATTTCCTTTCTTTTGCTTGCTCTAGACATTGTTTGTGGTTGCTCTTCTAGTTCTTGTAGTTTTAAGGTTAGGTTGTTTGTATAAGCTTCTTCTAACCTTTGTAGGTAGGCTTGTATTGCTATGAACTTCCCTCTGAGGACTGCCTTTACTGTGTCCCTATATAGGTTTTGGACTGTTGTGAATTCATTTTCATTTGTTTCCAGAAACTTTGATTTCTTCTTTGATCACATTGTTAACTCATTCATTACTTAATAGCTTGTTTTTCAGTCTCCTTGAATTAGAATGTTCTTTTTTTTTTCCCCTCTTTGAGGTTGGTTTCTAGTTTCAATCCATTGTGATCTGAAAAAATGCTTGGTATGATTTAAATTATCTTGTATTTGTGGAAGCTTATCTTGTGTCCTGCCATGTCATCTGTCTTTGAAAGTGTTCCATGTGCATTGGAAAAGAATGTGTATTTCACTTCTTTTAGGTAAAAAGTTCTGTAGATGTCGGTTAAGTCCATTTCATCTAGAGTTGTGTTGAATGCCACAATATCCTTGGTGATTTTTTGCCTGGAAGACCTGCTCGTTGTTGATAATAGGGTATTAAAATCCCCTACTATGAGTGTGTTGCTGTCTATATCTTTCTTGAACTCCTCCAAGATATTTCTTATATACTTGGGTGCTCCTAAGTTGGGTGCATATATGTTTACCAGAGTTATATCTTCTTGATGGATTGTTCTTTTAAGTATTATGAAATGTCCTTCTTTGTCTCTCTCTTTTTTTTTTAAGATTTTGTTTATTATTTTTCAGAAAGAGGAGAAGGGAGAGAGGAAGAGAGGGAGAAAAACATCAACGTATGGTTGCCTTTCACCTGCCTCCAGCTACAAAGCTGGCTGAAGACCTGGCTTGCAACCTTATTATGTGTCCCCTTGCTGAGAATTGAACCAGTGACCTTTGGGTTCGCAGGCCAGCACCTCATCCACTGTGCTACCAGCCAGGGCCTCTTTGTCTCTTTTAATGGCCTTCATTATAGAATCTATTTTGTCTGAAATAAGTATTGCTATCCCAGCCTTTTTTTCATATCTATGTGCTTGAAATATAGTTTTCCTTCCCTTCACTTTCAGTCTGTCAATCTTTTGTTTTGAGATGGGTCTCTTGTGGGCAGCACATGTGGGTCATGTTTTCTTATCCTTTCAGCTACCCTGTGTCTTTTGATTGGTGCATTTAATTTGTTTACATTTAAAGTTATTATTGACAGGTCTTATTCATTGTCGTTTTTCCCTTTTGTACCTGTGTTCCTCTCTGTCTTACTCTATTCCTTCATCTCCTTAAAGCAGACCTTTTAACATCTCTTACAGTGCTGTTTTGGTGGAGATGTATTCTTTAGACTTCTTTTGTCTGGGAAGCTTTTTATTTCACCTTCCGTTATGAATGAGAGCCTTGCTGGGTAAAATATTCTTGGTTGCAGGCTTTTGTTTTTCATTACTTGGAGTATTTTTTGCCATTCTCTTCTGGCTTGTAGTGTTTCTGTTGAGAAATCATTTGATAACCTTATCAGAGCCCTCTTATATGTTATTAGCCCTTTCTCTTTTGATGCTTTTAGGATTCTCTGCTTGTCTTCGTAATTTTCCGTTTTAATTATGATGTGCCTTGGAGCAGGTTGTCTGGGTTTATCTTGGTAAGAACCCTCTGCTTCCTGAACTTGAGTGATGTTTTCACTCAAGTTAGGGAAATTTTCTGTCATTACTTTTTCAAACAGGATTTCTATTCCTGTTTCTCTTCTCCCTTCTGGTATCCCTGTGATACAGATAATATTGCGTTTCACATTGTCCTGCAGCTCTCTTAAAACCTCTTCATTCTTTTTTAGTCTTTTTTCATTTCATGTCACTGTCTTGGAATATTTCTTCTATGTGTTCTCCAGGTTGATGATCTGATCATTTGCTTACTCTGGCCTGCTTTTGATTCCTTGTACTGTATTCTTTAATTCGGAAATTGTATTCTTCATTTCCTCCTGGATCTTATTGATAGTTTCTATGTCCTTTTTAATGCTGGTGTAGTTCTCAGTAAGTTCCTTGTAGATTCCCTGGAGTTCTTCATAGTTCCCCTAGAGTTATTTGTAGTTTCCCTGGAGTTGTTTGTAGTTTTCTTTAAGCTGGCTTAGCTATTTGAGCTTCTCTATCATCATTATTTTTAATTTAATATATGATCGTTTTCTTGCCTCTCTTTCATTTAGTGGTCTTTCTGGGGATTCCTCCTTTCCTTTTGGTGATGTACTGTTTCTTTTCTCCCCATTTTTGGGTGTCTTTTCTTGTTTGCTTTTTCTTTTTAGATTGGGCTTTTTTGAGTTCCTGTCTTGGTGGTATCACCTTCTGTCATGTAGAGGTGTACTTTCCTTACTTTCTGGATCCACCTTTGGTGATGTCAGATTATTCCATAGCCTGATTCTAGTGAGTGGGGCTATGATGTCCCTTCAGATGGAAGCCACTTAGTGCAGCAGTGTGGGAGATGAATCGGCACTGGGACTTTGTTGTTTGCTCCCTCATTTCTCTCCTCAAAGCCACCACTCTAAACTCTACCTAAGTGTCTCTAGTCTACTTTGCCTTCCCTCTGTTGACATTGAGGTAAGTGGGTGCTAATGTATTTTTGTATTTGGTTACTTTAGTAATTCTCTGTCTCTAGCACTCCCTGTTTAGCCAATCCTGCAGCTTTTTGCTTTTCATAGCTGGATGTTGTTTTACTCTCAGCTGTGTTGTTGTAGGCTGGAAATCCCAGCTAATGGTTTAGAACCCACTCTGCTCAGGTGTAGCCCCTGGCTTCGTCCCTTTGGCTGCTGCCCATAGGAGCCTAGCTAGCCCTTTGATATCTCTGCACTTTCTACCAGTCATGTAGTGATGAAGCAGCCTCATCTGTTCTGTCCATGGTTATAAGGCTTCTTTCTAGCTCCCCAATTAAGTTGTAATTCCAATGTGGTCCTGTAAAGAGATTGGTGTAGCTCCACTTACTCCCCCTTCATCTTGGAATCCAATCTCTACTCCTCAATTTTAAATGATAGCCTTGATTGTAGGTCCTTGCTTTTCATCACCTTGAATATTTCATGCCCATCCCTTCTTGCCTGAAATGTTCCTTTTGAGAAATCATATGACAGTCTAATGGGAGCTCCCTTGTAGGTAACAAACTGCTTTTTTCTTGCAGCTTTTAAGGTTCTCGCCTTGTCTTTCAGCTTTGCCATTGTTATCATGATGTGTTGGTGTAGGCCTCTTTGGGTCCATCTTGGGATTCTTGGACTTGTATGTCTTTTTTCTTTACCAGGTTACAGAAGTTTTCAGCCATTATTTCTTCAAATAGGTTCTCAGTCCCTTGTTCACTCTCTTCTCCTTCTGGCATTTCTATAATGTGCATGTTTTTATGCTTTATGTTGTTCCAGAAGTTCTTAAACTCTCCTTGTTTTTTTAAATTATTTTTTCTTCTTGCTGCTCTGCCTGGATGTTTTTCTACCTAGCCATCTCAATATCTTATTCGATCCTGTGCTTCATCTAACCTACAGTTTATTCTTTGTGGTGTATTATTTATTTCAGTTATTGCATTCTTTATTTCTGCCTGGTCCTTTCTTCTGGTTTTTATGTCTTTTTTCATTCGATGGCGCATCATTACACTGAGCTCTATAGCTGAGAAATTACTTGCCATCTCATTCCCCTGGAGCACTCTCTTGTTCTTTCATTTGGGGCCTGTTTTTTGTCTTCCCATTTTGGCTGCCTCTTTGTGTTTGTTTCTATGTATTAGGTAGGTCTGGTGCAGTCCTGTGTCAGATGCTGCCTGTGATTGGCCCTGGGCAACATGTTTGAAACTATCAGTGATAAATAGCTTATGGTTTCCTCTGCTGGGCCTTGGTGTGTGTAGAAAGAACTAAATTGCACACCAAGGCTGGCTTTTTCCCAGTACCATGCCTAGGGGAGGGTCAGCTAAAGTCTTAAAGATCTCAGAGATCTGCCTTCCTCTGTAGCTTTTTGTTAGGCTTAATCACTGAAATAGCTTCAAGCTATAGTCATCAGCAGTCCTGCTTAAGCACCACAAGGTGAGGCCAGAGGGATTCCTGTGGTTGGGTCTATTGCTTCCCCCCAGGATGATGCCACATGGAGGGAAGTGCTCTGCCTGAGAAAGATGGCTTCTGCAGTATGGGAAATGAATGAGCATAAGGATCCTGATGGTTTATCCTTTGCTCTCTTCAAAGTGCCACCATCTCCAGGCTTTCTTCTTGTGGCTCTATTATGCTCAGCCCTCCCTCTGTAGGAGCTCAAGGTAAGAGACTGCAAACAAGATTTTGTGTATTAACCCTCTGCATCTCTAGCTATCTTTCCCTAGTGAACAGAAACTCCACTCCTTTTCACAGCTGAATGTTATTTGGCTTCCTTTCTCAGTTCTGATGCTCCTGGCTGAGGAGCCTAGCTTGGCATCTAGACCCCACACTTCTCAGGGGAACCTCCTGGCTGCTGAAACATCCATCTGGAACTTCAGCTGCTGCCCATGGGAGCCCAGTCAGCTCCCTCACAGCTCCATACTTCCTACCAATCTTTTGTGGTGACATAGTTTCTTGTGTAAGTCTTTGGTTATAAGGCTTCTCTGCCTAGTGTTCAGTTAGTTTTTCTGGATAATTTTTCTAAATTTTAGTTGTGATCCCAGCTTCCCCCTGTTCTGCTGTCATTTTGGATTTCCTTCATTCTTGAATGATTATTTCATTAGATGTAGAATTCTTGATTGACAGTGTTTTCTTTCTGTACTTCAAGTATTTTTTCTGCTTCTCCCTATCTTCTCCCTCTTAAGTGTCCATAATACATAAATTGGACCACTTATAAGTATCCCCTAGATCCCTTAGGCTTTGTACACTTTTTTTTTCTGCTCCCCAGACCTGGTAATTTCAACTGTATGATTTCAATTTTGCTAATTATTTACTTACTCTGTCTGCTTATATCTGCTATTGATTCCCTGTAGTGGAGTTTTGAATTTCAGTTTTATCTCTAATATTTCCATTTAGTTCTTATAATTTCTGTGTCTTTATTGATATTCTTATGTTGTTCATCTGTCATTTTCCTGGTTTCCTGTTTGTCCCTTGTTTCCTTTTGCTCTTTGAGCATATTTTAAGATAGCTGATTTAAAGTCTATATTTTGTAAGTCCAAAGTCTAGACTTCCTCAGGGATGGTTTCTGTTAATTATGTTTTTCCTTTGTGTGAGTTGCGTTTTCTTTCTTTTTTTTTTTTAATTTTATTGTTGTTGTATTACATCCATCCCCTTTTTGCTCCCCTCTGTCCCCCCACCCACCCACCCATTCCCCCAAGTTGTGTTTTCTTAATTGTTTATATGATTTGTGATTTCTTATTGAAAAGTAGACATTTGAATATTATAAATATTCATAATATTTATAAATAATATTATGAATAACTTTAGAAATCAGATTCTCTTCTCCTTAGTATTTGCTGGCTTTATTTGTTGAAGGCTTAGCTTGTGTTCAGCCACTGTTTTGACTTGAGATTTTCTTGAACACCCAAGAGCCTACTTTGCCTAAACCTGTACTTCTTGCTTACATTGAGACTATAGTGAATACTTAGGGTCTTCTCAGGTCTTTTTTGAACATGTATCCTGATCTGGGCATCGAAATGGCTTTCTAAATTAAATTCCCCAGTACATAGCACTTTTGCATGCCCTAATATCCCACAGAAACTTGTCTTACAGACTTTTCTATCTTGCAGTCTGGATATGTCTCTCTCAACTGTAATCTTTGGCCCTGGGCAACTATGGATTTTTTGATTGCCTTACAAGGTGTTTGAGCTATATGCCCTGGAGGGTTCCAAATTTGGTCAGACAGTCCAAATTTGAGAACCTGTGTCAGTCCTTCAGGTGGTTTCCAGACAAATTAGGACAGACATACAAAATAATTAGGGAATGAGATCTCTGCTCTCTTTAGAACCATGGTCCAGGGTACACTGGGAATGTAGGATGCCTTCTTCAAGACATCTATAAAGTCAGGTCCTAGGGCCAGTAAAAATAACACACTGCCCTACTTGGTGTGGCTCAGTGGACTGAGCACCAGCCTGCAAACCAAAAGGTCACCAGTTTGATTCCCAGTCAGGGCACATTGCCTGTGTTTCAGGCCAGGTCCCCAGTTGGGAGTATGTGAGAGACAATTGTTTCTCTCCCTCTCTTTCTCCCCCAACCCCCAGAAGTAAATAAATAAAATCTCTTTTAAAAGAATTGCCACAGTGCTTTCCTATTTTGTAAAATTTGCCTTTTTCTTTACTTGCCTTTTGTGTCTTGATTGTTATAAACTGTTAGCTGTTTTCTAGAGTTCTGATGAAAGTTGATTCTGACAGTTTCGTGGTTTTTTTTCAAATTTTCTCATCTACTCTTTTTTTTTTTTTTTTTTTAAGAGTTTATTTATTATTATTTAGGGAGAGAGGCAGAGAGGGAGAGAGACATCAATATATGGTTGCCTTTCACCTGCCTCCAGCTATGGACCTGGCTGGAGACCTGGCCTGCAACCTGGTTATGTGCCCTGGCTGGGAATCGAACCAGTGACCTTTGGGTTTGCAAGCTGGCACCTTATCCAATGTGCCACCAGCCAGGGCTCTCACCTACTCTTAATGAGTTTCTCTGTGTTTGTGTAATTCTGTCAGTTATAAAGAGGAATTTTAAATTTACCATTGTTTGTGGGTTTGTGTATTTCTAATTGTAGTTCGGTTGATTTTTGCTTTATGTATTTTGAATCTATGTTATTAGGTATGTTCAGACTTAGATTTACTATGTCTGATTTGTGAGTTGAACTTTTAACATTACTAAGTATCTCTGTTATGAATTTTGCCTTTAAATCCACTTTGTCTAAAATTGTTAAAATTATACTAGATTATATTGGAACATTATTTACATGGTGTATGGTTTCCCATTCTTTACTTTCAGCCTTTCTATAGCCTTTTGTTTTAGATGTATCTCATGTGAATAGCACATAGTTTAGGTGTTTCATTTTTTCTCATTTTTAAATTATTTTGTTCACTTACATTTAGTGTAAGTTATTAAAGTCTTTTTTCTTAGCTATTTTCTAGACACTAAAAAGATCATAAAACACTTTAATTACATTTACTTTCCTCATGGAACTTATTTTTTTAATTATAAATGGACTTCCAATCCCACAACACATTTTTTAAAATACTGTCAGTATTCATCTATTTGCTTATTTACCAAATGGGTTATTTCATTCCTTCTTGCCTCTGATCTTCCCTCTAGAATCACTCTTTATTTCATTGCCAATCCTATACAGTTAGTATAGGATTCTAGGTTAGTAGTTTTTTAAGCATGTTGACATTTTCATTCCGTTGTTATTTAGCTGCCCTTGTTTTTGTGGAAAGGAAGCTGCCAGTCTCTTTGTTATTCCTTTGAAAATAATATATCCTTTTTCTTCTGGCTTCTATAGTTTCACTCTCCTCTCCTCCTGAGACCTCAGTCTGCATGTGAGATGTCTTACTCTATCTTTGGTCTCTGGCATATATTTTTAATCTTTTGTCTCTTGATGTTTTATTGCAGATATTTTCTTTAGATCTTAGTTTACAGAACTTTTCCTTTGCATCTCAACTGCTTGTTGTTAAATCTGTGCATTAAATTTTAATTTCAGGTATTGTATTTCTCAATTGAAGACTTCATATTTGTCCTCTTACCTATGCACACGTGCATATGCACGCACACACACACGCACACATACACAGAGGCATCTGCCATATACTTTTTTATAGTTTCCAGCTTTTTGCCCAAATTTTCAAGCTTATCTGTCCTTCATATTTTATAGTTTCCATTTTCTGTTTCTCCTAGTATTGATTTGTCTTTTCTTGTGACTTTTGAACAAAGTATGTGTGGGAAATTGAATTTGAAAATCTGTTTGTAAAGAGAATTTGAAACCTAGAAGGTTTCTTGTTGTTTTTGTTCACTTTTGGGCACTTTACACACTTTTTTTGGCTATCTTGTGTGTAGTTTCTGGTCAGGGATCTTTAGTGTTTAAGAGTTTAAGTATCTCTTTATTATTGATTTATTTATGTTCACTATATATACTTCATCAAATGCAGATGACCCATGAATAATAAGTCCAGGGTCATGGGTGTGACCCCTCCATGCAGTTAAAAATCCACACTAGTCAGCCCTCTGCATATATGGGTTCCCAACTGTGGATTAAAACCACAGTTGACCCTTGAGTAACAACGGGTTTGAAATGCTTGGGTCCACTTATATGTGGATTTTTTCTATCAGTCTGTGACTTGTCTTTTTATTTTCTTAATGGTGAAAGTGAAATAGCAGTAACTGTCATTTTGTTGAGGTCCAGTTTATCAAATTTTATTTTTTCAGTGATGTTTTAGTTTTATTTAAGGAAGGACTCTGCCTCTTCCAAGACCAGCTACCTCAAACTAACTTTTGTGTATGGTTTGATGTAGGGTTAATTATTTTTCCCTGTAGTATATCTCTGGTTGTTATCAGCATGTTCCTTTCCATAGATATTCATGAAGTTGCTAAATATGTGTAGGTCCATTTCTGAAGTCACTGTTTTGTTCATTGAGCCATTCTTTTACCCTTAAAATAGTACAAATCACTGTCGCTTATTTTTTCTTTAAGATTTTATTTTTAGAGAGAGGGGAGGGAGAAAGGCAGAGAGGAAGAGAGACATCAATGTGTGGTTGCCTTTTACCTGCCTTCAGCTATGGACCTGGCTGAGACCTGGCATGCAGCCTGCACTGTGGCTTTGTAGTAAGTTTAATACCTGATTATGTAAGACCTCCAACATTGATCTTCAACAATTTCTAGATTTTTCTAGGTTCTTCATAATTCCATATACATTTTGGAAGCAGTCTGTCAATTTCTTCAGAATAGCCTGCCAGGATTTTGATTGAAACTGTATTGGGATTTTTGATCAACTGGGTGAGATTTGGCACATTAACAGTATTGAATGCTTATATGAACTTGACATTGCTGTTGGTTTATGTCTTTTTTATTTTCTCAGAGCAAAGTTTGGTAGTGTTCAGAGTAAAGGTGTTACACATGTTTCATTAAATGTGTCCCTAGGTAGTAGATATTTTAGGAAACAGTTGTAAATTGTTTTAACATTTTTATTCTCCAGTTGTATGTTAGTATATAGAAATACCACTGACTTCTGTACCTTGTATCCTGCAGTCTTGCTAAATTTGCTTGTTAGTTCTAGAAATTGATTTGTTCACTCTTTTGAATTTCTCCATATACAATCTTGTGATCTGTAAATAAAGATGATTTAACTTTTTTTCCCCAATCTGTGCCTCTATTCCTTTTTTTTTTTTTTTTTTGCCTTGGCTAGAACTTCCCATGCATTTTGACTGGGAGCAGGAGGGCCTTTGGAGGAAGTGCATTTGGTATTTCACATTAGCACAGGGTGGGCTACAGATTCTGCAAAGTTTCTTCACAGGGACTCAGTGGCTGTGCTGTTGTTGAAGGAATGTGAAACTCCTTAGATGCCCTCCCTGCGTGTGTGGGGTGTCAGGTGGCATTTTCCCTTAGGGTATAGCTGGGGAAGGTGCAGTAATTTCCACTGAGACAGCAGGATTACATTCCTGGAGCAAGCACCACTAAGTTGTGATGTTTTATTTTTAGTTGCTGTATTAGACCTGCCAACATTTTGTCTAGGCTGTTTGAAGTTTGTATCTCTCCTTTCTTGTAGTTGCCTCTCAGGTTTCTGTGTTATGGGCATGCTGGTCTAATGAGCTGTTGCGGTTCCCTACCCCACCTTTGTGCTGCTTCTCTGGATTGTGGAGAGCACAGGGGGACCCTGCAATTGACTCATAGGCCCTAGGCACATGTCCTTCATAACTCTCTGCTGCTCTGGTCCTCCCATAATGGCACTGAGAGCAGGCACGCCCTCAGGCCTTTGGGTTGGAGTGTTGGTCTCTCATGATGCCCTTAAGAGTCATGCTCTGACAGGGCTGCCTCTGGCCTGTGGACAGCTGAGGCACTGAGCTGAGTTGGCTGGGCTGCAGATTTGGAGAGGGAGGAAAGGTAGGTAGGTCTCTGCTTCCTGGTCACACCTGTTACTCTTGTGTCAGCTTTTAGAAGGTGACCTATGACAGATCTTGAGACACTCTCTTGAGGATGGAGAAGCTACAGGGATCCTCTGGGCCAATGGGGAAGGCCAGGTGATTGCAGCCACATGTGCCCTCCCCTTCTTGTCTTGTAGATGAACATACCTCGAGCAGCAGTGGGGACACCATGTCTGGCCCTGGCACCTGGCCCTCTACCCACCACGGTCATTCCTGGAACTTCCCTGGCCCCGCCTGTGCCCATACCAGGTACTGCCCTCTCTGGTCCACCCTGTGCATTGCCTTTGGGCCAGTACAGAAACCTGCTCTCAGCTCCAGTTTCCTGGGGTCCCTGGGCAGCCTAGGCAGGTAGCCAAAGATCTGCCTGGGGACCGTGCTTAGGGATAGCTGATGGGCCAGTGCTCCTGGAGTTCTTATAGCCCTTGGTGGTCAGTGTGCCAGGCCCCAGGCTGTGGATCCTATAGCACTATCTTAACCACTTGCCAGATGGAATGTGCTAAATTGAACAGCCCCAGAGGATCTGGATTGTGGTTTGGCCTCCTAGTCCTGCCCCGCCTATCTGAGGGTACCCAGTAAAGGGGCCTGTGTGAGGGCTGCCTGTACTTCCTTTGTTGCTGTAGACCCCATTTCCCCTTAGGTTTCCATGGCCTGCATTCAGTCTTTGCATCCACTTCCTCTACTTGAATCAGTGTTTAGAAATTGTAATCACCCTATAGAGTTACAGGGGCTTAAAGTACAGTTTTTCTGTTTCCTGATGGAAAAAATTATATTTTGGAAAAGGTGTGTTTTACTTACAACTGGCTTCCCATTTTAAGTTGCAAAGAGATATAAATGGTTTACAAATCTGAAGCTACTGTCTGATCTTTAGTTTTCTGCTGTAGTGGTATTTTTAAAATAACTGAACTAGTGATCTTGAGTATTGAAGAGTTGCCAATGGTAGGGGATCTCTGCTTCATGTTCATAAAAGGAGGTCTCTCTGGGCTTCTGTGTTACTGGTAGCAAACAGATGGACATACACCCTCAACTGCAACACTGTAGGTTCTGTCAGTAGGATGCTTATGGCTGCATGGTTCCTGGGGCCATGAATTGCTAGAGAATCTGATCTCTTAGTAAGGAACGCCAGTTGCTGTGTGGAATCTGTCAGAGTTTTAGGTGAGTAAACATGCCCTTAGGATCCAAAGCCAAACAGCGCTGTTGTGGGGTGGAGAAGGTAAGGGCATGTGTCTGCGCAGCAGGAGCACAGGCTGGCCACCGAGCAGGCACAGGGCTGCCCCTTTGGCTTTGGGTCCTGCCCATCCTCCGCTAACTCTTGTTCCTTTTCCAATATCTGCACTAAAGACTGGCCACCTATTGCCTCATCTGTGGCACACTCATAGCCTGCTCAGCCTGCCCTCTGGCCCCCAGACTGCTCACCAGACACCCTGGCTGCCCAGCTAAGGGTGGAGTAGCCCTCCCTTGGAGTGTCAGTAGGACTCCTCACTCCTCCTAGACAGACACCAAGCAGATACTCTGCATCCTCATCCCCGCCCCCACCCCCAGAGGGAACTAAAGGTCCTGCTCCTCACTGGCGAGGATGTTGCTCATTCCCCATGGAGGCAGCTGGTTGGGCTGACCAGCTGTGAGTTGTAGAATTCTGCTGTACTTTGGGACCTCGCTAGAACTGTCTAACTTTACTTTGCTTTAAATTTATTATTCCATCAATTCTGTTAGAATTGAATTTTCTGGGTGATTATCTTTTGCCAGGGTACAATGCTGTACTCAGAGATTTCTTCCTCTGCGATGTGGTCTTCATTGAGCTTAGTGTGCCTGGTATGGGAGGGCAGCGGAAGCCCCCTCTCCCACAACATTCATCCCACCCCCACTGCACCAACTGAGGTTTGGAGTTCTGGCCCTGTACACAAATGGTCAGTGGCACAGAATCCCCAAGAGTTTGTATATATGAAGGAGAAAAATAAATATTTTTGCTTGAAAACAGTGTGGAATAACACCTTTGTCTTTCTATCCACATAAAAGCCAAACCAACTAGCTTCATAGAGAGGACGGGTGGACAGCTGGCTTGGTGGGAAGGCAGTGAGTACCCTCTCCCTGATGAGAGTCAGGTGTGATGGACTATGAGCTGTCACGCTCAGGGGATAAGAGTAGGGTGTTGGGTGGGACCCAGTCTTCTGCACATAGTACCCATCAGGTGTGCCCTGGGCCCCAAGGACGGCCAGCTTCTGTGGGCTTCCAGCCTGGGTTGGTCTGTTCATTTTGCTTTCAACCACTTTGAACTTGAGCTGCATATAGATGTGGAGTGGGCTTTGCTCTATGGACAAAGTGAGCCTGTGGTCAACCAGTATCTCTGACCCCTGTCCACATACGCTGTTTCCAAGAAGGCTGGGTTTGCATGTGACTGTGGATGTAGAGAGGGAAGTGTCAGGCTCTATCTAGGCCTGATGAGAGGATGATTTGGGGTTGGGTCATAGAATGGACTCTGCTGGCCTGTAGACACAGGGCCATGGTACAGGTGTGGGTTTGGAGAGGGTTCCTTTCCTGACCCTCTTCTCTGTACCCCCGGCCCCATGGAGCTGAATGTGTGTTCCTGGCCATCCCTCCTTGAAGGCCTCATGCTCAGTGCCCCTGCATTCACTCATAGTGCCTCCTGTTCCACCCAGCTAGGGTGGCTGTCCTACTCTATAAGTCCTGTACTCCAACTGAAATGCAGTCAGGTTTTGTGCCTCTGCTCACAGAGGGTTGGGGTACCCAGCTGCATTTGGTGCTCATCTCAGTGCTGGCCTTGGGCAGAGGCTAGGGAATCTTAGGGTTGCAGTGCCCAAGCCAAGAGGCAGCTTGTTCCCTGCCTACTTAGACGTGGATGTGCTGGGAGATGCTACCTGGTTTGGGGCATTTGTTCAGTGTGGAGGTGGCCAGTGGGCAGAGGCTGGAGTGGTTCATTCGCATGGGGACAGTCAGGCTTTCCAACCCACCTGAGGAGCATGTCTGCTTTGGTGTCACTGCTCCACCTTCCAGGGCCTCCTGGTGTGACCACGTAGGGCCTGTAATGAGCTGTGGTGGTTTTGTTTTCTAGATTCTGAGAGTGAGAAGCCCAACTGAGCCCAGGCAGGCTGACCTGACCCAGACACCAGGCGCCGTGTCATCATGCAGAGAAGGCGAGTCCATGCCTCGTGACAGTTCACACTGTTTTGTAACCACTTTCTAAGCATTTTTTAAATTCACAATTGGAAACACAAATGTAATGCAACAATAAAAAATATTTTGGGGGAAAAAAGACTTTGGTTTTTCAAACTCTCCTTTTCAGTGGTACCAGACAGATTGATGGCCTGAGATGGCAGTGAGTAGGTGCAAATGCTGAAGCAACTCTGGGGACTACAGAGCAGGAAGGTCTGGGGCACCCTTAACCAAGGATTCTGCTCATGGTGATGAGCCTTTGCAGTTTACCAGGGTGCCATACTGCCATAGTGCCCCATAGTTCAGGGGCAGCCAGGGCATCAGATGGGTGAGAGAGTCACACTTCTTTGGCCCTAAATGGCAGGTGGTCTGGCCCATTTCCAGGTGTTTTCCCCTTTGGACCCAGGGCAATACCCCTTCTTTGCAGGGCCCTGAAAGCTAAGTAGCAATGCCCATCTGAGGGGTGGCCCTTGGCCTGCAAAGACACAGTCCTTTGCACACACAGCTCCATTAATTCAACCAACCCTCTAGCTGTACTTCTCCGTGGCACTTGAAAGCATGTCACCCCTCCCTGCAGCATACCCTAGCACAGGGCATCCTACTGGCCTGGAAAGGCACTTCCTCCAGGACTCACATGTACGTCAAGAGGGGCCAGCCCAGGTCTAAGACCCTTGACTACAGAAGGTGGAAGGACAGACTTGGTGGCTCTTGTGGGCTATCCCACAAGGTCCTGGAGCACATTGAGGAGTGAGAAACCTCCAAGTGGCCCCATAGGGAGACAGGGTGGTGGAATCACAGTCTTGTCCTGGGGACCCACTCATGTTGGGGCCGGGGCCAGGACCTGGGGTAAGAATCAGGAGCTCCCTCATTAGGATAAGGAACTGCATTTTTGTTTCCATTGATTTCTGGTGGCAACTGAGTGCTTCCTTATTAATAAATACAGGGTGGGAATAGCAGCACCTGGCACATGTCACCACCGTGTCCACAAATGCAGTTGTTACAGGTGTCCCCAGATGATGTCATTTACCTCCATCAAAAAAGGCAGCCTCTCTGACTCACTCATGTCCAGCTGGCTGATGAAAGCAGAGCAGTGTGGATTTCCTGTCTCCCATGGTTTCCCAGGGGACTTGGGCACAGTATGGGGATATGCAGGCCTGGCGTGGCAATGTGCAAGGCAGCTGCCTACACCACCTCTCACCCGCGGACATGTCCCACTGGTGTGCCTGGGCCTCAGGCCTCAGGCCCTGCTCCACTCTGTGACCCATCAGAGGAGCAAGTGTGCAGCCATAATGGCACTGGCCTGTATTTACACTGTTTGTTACTTCCAGTTTGCGGCTCTTGTTACTGGGTTCTCGCAGTTAACCGTTTTGGACAACAGATTTATTTAAATCACTCTTTTAAAGCAAATAATAGTATAGGTGCTAATGGTAAACATTGGTAAAATAATAGCAAATCGTAAGAATAGTACAGAAGCTAATAGTAAAAATTGAGTGGGCAGAGGAACCCCTGTTCACATCATACCCCAACTGAGAAGAATGTACTCCCCTCAGCAGGCCCTCGGAGCAGAGCCAGCTTGCACCCCTCCATCCTGTGACCCTGAGTAACAAAGCCTGCCCCATCCCACTCAGGGAGCATTGGCTTGGGTGCCCCCTGCAAACAGACATAGTCCTTTGGAAGCTCTCTTTTGCAGTGGTGATCAGTACAGGTGGAGGGGCAGGCCTGTGATGGTGATGGTCAAGCCACCACCCTAGGGGTGCAGTGGATCCTTCATGCCCAGCCTCTAAAACTCCCGGGGTAAGCCCCAATCTCTGGTGGTTTTTGAATGATTTCTAAAGGCAGAGATTGAGGGTTAGGTTTTGATGGTAATGGGCAGAGCTTATTAGATTTTTGTGTAAGCCTCAGTGGTTTTCCTTAGTCTGACCAGTTTCTGGTATCATCTTGTCTGGTACCTTTGTCACCATGGTTAGATGATCTAACCAGGTTGAAGAACCAAGATTCTGCAAAGTATCTCATAATTGTACACCAGTGATGTTATCTCTAAAGCATAGGCAGAAACTAAATATCTTGTTACCAATACTGTTGTTTAAGCCATCATTATTTTGTACTTAACTAGCTACATTTTTCTACTATGTCAAACAAAGTGTACTTTTAAACATTTTTCCTGGTACTTGCTTTCCAGGCAGGACTTTAGGACATGACTAACATACTTTATAATCTTTGACTATAAATGACTAAAGTATTTGCTTAATCTTTGACTATAAGCTTTGTAATAGCCAAAGCAATTAGAACACTTAGTTAAAGTCTATACCTACATAACTGGATTTTAAACATGTTAATGTTATTTCCCCGTTTCAGTACTCTAGCCAGGAACCCAGCCTTGATGTACTATATTGTAGCTTTGGGAAACAAAAACAAATGGTGTCTTGGGCCACCTTAATAATACCACCTATTGGTTGGCTTAAACAACAGACATTTGTTTCTCACAGTTCTGGAAGCTGGAAATCCAGAATCAAGGTGCAGGCAGGAAAGTTAAAGTCACATAGGTGGCTATCCTCTCTGTGTGCTCTCATGCCCCCTTTGTGCACATGTTGAGAGAGACTGTGTGAGCTCTGTTCTTGATTTCTTTTCTTATAAGGACATTAATCCTATCAGATCAAGGCCCCACCCTTATGATCTCATTTAATCTTAGTTACTTCCATAAGGCCCTATCTCCAAAGGTAGGGATTCATCTTAGGAATTTGGGGGAACACATACATTCAGTTCATCAAACATGGCTTAATATATAATTTTGGTACGCAGTCCACTTGTGAGATGGAAACTATACTTATCTTTACTTGCACAGATATATTTTCAAACTAAAATAAGTGAATACCAAGTACATTTATAGAGAGAGAGAAGGAAGAAGGGCCAAGACATATTGTGGCAGAAGACTGAAGGAAATAACTCATGTTCTTTGCTGGGCCCCACATTAGCTCATCCTTTCCAACCCTAAAGCATCAGAACCATAGACTGGAGGACAATAACCAATGATGAATAAACTAGGCCAGCTCAGTGCACTGACACTGAGGGCCACAGAGCTCCTGGTTTAGGAAACAGAAAAAGGTGAACAATGAACAGATGAGAAATAAAAATTAAATTGTAAGATCACAGATGAATCCTATGTCAATAACCACATTTGTCATGACATGTAAATGGTTTAATCACTTTCATTAAAATAAACTTTCAGATTGGATTTTTTAAAAGACTCAACTGTATATTACGTACAATAAACATTTTAAATATAAAGACATACAGGTAAGGTAAAAGGAAGAACCAAGATATACCATCCTAGCATTAATTGAAAGGAAGCTAGAGTGACTATTAAACAATGCAAATTTCAGAGCAAAGCTTATATATTTTTTCCTCACTTTTTTTTTTTTTTTTAAGATTTTATTATTTTGAGAGAGAGAGACAGAGAGGGAGAGAGACAGAGAGGGAGAGAGACATCAATGTATGGTTGCCTTTTTCACCTGCCTCCAGCTACAGTCCTGGCTGGAGACCTGGCTTGCAACCAGAGCAAAGCATATTTTGAGGGCAAAGATATCCTTTCATAAAGAAAAGGGATTATCGCATCAAGGAAACATAATTCTAAATATTTATGCTCTCAATAACAGAGCTTTGAAATATATGGAGAAAATGGAAAGAGCAACAAAGAGAAATAGACAAATCCACAATTATAGTCAGATATTTTAATTTCTCACTAACTGACAGAACAAGTACATTGAAAAAAATCATAATAGAGTCTGACTGCATTTTTAAAAAATCTAACAGTATTTAAGCCTCATTTTCCCTCTTCCCCCTCCATCCCACATCAGGGAAAAATAAGAAGCCCTGGTGCTTCCTTATTGGGCACCATGGGAAATTCATGCCATGAATGGAAGTCTTTATCTTGACCCTACCCACTAACCACCATAAAAACCCTAAACTAGTCCCTTCCTCCCTCAACCCATTTTGGACCTGAAAGTCTTATTATGTGAGTAACAAACCTTTTCATCCTCTCCTGATGTGTATGTGTGATGGCATCATCAATCTAAATATCAGAACCAAACTTCAGATTGAGGTCACTACTGTTTCTATAGAATGACAACAATAATTACTAAGAACATATGAAACTTTAGTAACAGTTATCAACCATCTTGGCCTGATGGACATTTCTTAAACATTCCATCCACAGTTGAACATGTTCTTTTCATGTGTATATGGTCCATGTTCCAAGATAGGTCATTTGCTGGGCCATGAAAATGAGTGACAGATTCTAAATGATTCAAGTCCTACAATCTATTCTCTGACCACAATAGAATTAATTAGAAATCAAAAACAGATCTCTGGAAAATACCCAAATATTTTTCAAATGAAATTACATATACAAATAATCCATAAATCAAAGGAGAAATTAGGAAAAAATTAACTGAATGAAAATGCAAACACAATAGCAAAAATGGTGTGATACAGCTAAAGCAGCACTCGGGAGAAACTTGATAGCACTAAGCCTGTATTAGAAAAGAAGATCAAATGACTTCATCTTCAACCTTAAGAAACTAGCAAAAGAATAAATTAAATCCAAAGTAAGCATAAGAATTTGAATAATAAAATCAATAAAATAGGAAATGGGAAAACAATAGAGAATATCAATATAACCAAATGCTGATACTTGAGAAACTTAATACATCTGTGAAACCACTAGCTAGACTGACCAGGAAAGAAGAGAAGACACAAATTTCCAATTTTACAAATAAAAGAGGTGACATCAAGATTGATTCCATAGATATAAAAAGGATTATTAACAGACTTGTGAAAATTAACAGATTACTTGAAAAGTACAAATTACCAAACTTACTTAAAAAATGGGTATCTTAGACAGCCATAGATCTATGAAGCAAATTTATTTTGTAGTTAAAACTTCTCACAAAGAAAACCTAAGGCATAGATGACTTCACTGTTGAATTCCTTTAGATATCTTAGGGACAAATAATACCTATTCTGCACACTTTTCAAGATAATTCTGCTGCCTCCATTCTCTTAAGACAGTAAATACATTTAAAAAACCCATGAACTTAAGAGACCAATCCCATTCATGAGCAAAGAAAAAAATTCTAAATAAAACATTAGTAAATTGAATGCAGCAATATCTGAAAAGTATAACACTTTATGACTAGGATTTGTTTTAGGAATCCACAAATGGGTCCACTTTCAAAATTAATATGAGATTACCAGTTATAATAACACCAAAGCATGAAATACTTAGGGATAAATATGACAAAAGATGTTGAAAGACCTATTTAACATTGCAAAAAGAAATTAAAGAAGATTTTAGTAAGTGGAGATACAGTTCACTGGTTGGAAGACTCAATGTTGTCAGTCCTCCAAATGCTCTACTGATTTAATGCACTCCCAATCAAACTCCCAGCAAGGGGTGTGTGTGTGTGTGTGTGTGTGTGTGTGTGTTTAGATTGACTAGCTGACAAGGTGATAATAAAACTCATGTGGGAATGCAAAGCACCTTCAACAGCCAAAGCATCTTTGAAAAAGCACATTTGTTTGATTCCCAGCCAGGGCACATAACTAGGTTGCAAGCCGGGTCTCCAGCCAGGTCCATAGCAGGAAGTAGGTGAAAGACAACCATACATTGATGTTTCCCTTTTTTCTTCCCTACCTGCCCTTCTCTCTAAAAATAGTAAATTTTAATAAAAGCACATAACTACCTGGTTTTAAAATATATCATGAAACTACAGTGATCAAGGTTGTGTGCTAATGACATTAAGATAGATTAGTAAATCAATGGAACACAAAATAAGAGTTCAGAAATAAATATGGACACCTGATTTTCAACAAAGGCAATTCAGTGAAGAGAGGATAAACTTTTCAACAGATGGTGTTGAAAAAATTGGATATCCATGTGTAAAGAAATAAAACTTTAATCCATATTTCTCCATCTACAAAAATCAAGTCAAAATGAACCACAGACTCAAGTATAAAACCTGAAAGTGTAAGCATTTTGGAAAAAGTCAAGAAAATATCTTTATGTCATTGAGCTAGGCAAAGATCTAGATACAACATCAAAAGTACATTAAAAAAACTCATTAATTAGAGCTTATCAAAATTAATAATTTTCTCTTCGAAAGATGCTGTTAATAGAATAAGAAAAGCTGCAGACTTGTAAGGAACTTGTATCTGGATATAAATAATTCTAACATTGCAATAACAAGAACGTAAACCAGTTTTCAAAAATAAACAAAGGATTTAAAGAGATATTTCACCAAAGAAAAGATGGGTGGCAAAGAAACACATGGAAACATTCTCAACATCATTAGTCATTACAAAAACAGATTTAAACCTCAGTGAGGTGCCACTACACACTTGGTCTACATCAGACTCAAGTTTTCTTTTTTTTTTTTAAGATTTTATTATTTTTAGAGAGAGGGGAAGGGAGAAAGGCAGAGAGGGAGAGAATCAATGTGGTTGCCTTTCACCTGCTTCCAGCCACAGACCTGGCTGGAGACCTGGCTTGCAACCTTGTTATGTGCCCTGGCTGGGGAATTGAACCACAGATTCAAGTTTTTAAAGTATTTATCTCACATATACCTTAGCAAATTGCAGTATCTTGGCCACCCACTGGCCAGGGTCATGGCAGGTCATGGTGAGGCAGCATCAAGGCTGGTATCTGTGCTCTGGTATCTCCCTAAGCTCCAGCAGGGTAACACCATTCCCAGTAGGCTGGTACTGCCAGCAGGAGAAGCCTCAATGAATGTGCTGGCCACACAGTCTGAACTGGCACATGTGAAATCAGGGCTGGCTTGGAGCCTCTATGGCCAACGTTCTCTCTGCACATCTGGTCAGCTGGGTAAAGGAAGTGAAAAATCTCAGGAGGCTGCAGTTGCCCCCATGGCCACTCAATCTAATCCAGGCCCCTTCTCTGAGGCCACACACATCCACCAGCTTGATTATTAACTTTACCTGAGCCCTATGCTCCCAGAATTAGCAATGGTTATAAATCTTGTCCTTCGTTGTGTCCCATCCTGCCCCTTGGCAAAGGTGAGGCTTGCTGTCCAGGCCACAGGATTCCTGGTAACATCTGTGTACCCGGAACAAAGCCACACCCATTTCTCTGAACCTGCTGATAAGAAGACACATACCTCCCCATTCATCCCCTCTTCTCAGGACATAAACAGCCCCCCACTCCATTTCCTCCTGTCAATCTTAAAAGATCAGTTATTTTACTAGCAAAAATGAATTTATTTATGAATGGCAAAGGAGCTATATAATTCAGGACATGCAAGCTATGGCAAACCATAGTCCAAGTCCTTATTTTCCTAGAAGAACAAAGGAAAGGAGCATTACTTTATAAAGAAAAAGGGACTCTGGAGGGGCTGTTATAACCGAAATGTCTTTTGAAGGAAACTGGGGGTTCCAAGTGTAGTGGTTTCCCATTAAATCATAGCAGGTTCTAATTGGCTGTATCTGTTCCTGGATGTAGAAAAAAATCTTCCTCCAGCTGGAGTAGTAAAGTAGGCAGTTGAGAAATGTAATGGTAGTTTTTCCTGTTGAAGTCTACAAAGTGCAGTGACTAGTAGTTTGTGAGAGCTCCTCCTTCAGGGCTTCCCAACTTAATTTTAAATGAGGTTTCCTTTATTCATTTTCATGTCTCTCAGTACACACACAAACCTTCCCTCTCCTCCCTCCTTACAGACTGACATGGACTCCCCTCTACTTCCTCTTCTCATGGTTGGTTAGCCAAGATTAGAACTCTCTTTGCTCCCTGAAGCAAAACACAGAGAAAAATGTTTCCTGTGATTAGGACTGAGACTTCTCTACAATGAAAACCACCCACCTGTCAATCACTTCCCTTATCAATCTCCACCTGTAAATCAATTATCTGTAAGTCATCCATGTGTACCTCACCTACCTGAAAATCAATCACTTGTAGTTGCCTGCCTGTAACCTGTTTACTCCCCTACATCAACAACCTAACATCCCCCTCCTCACTCATTTGGGGTTTGTCTTTGGCAAGTTCAAGTCTTACAGAAAGGAGCAGAGTTAAGGGCTGAGATGGAGCTGACCAATGGCCTGGTGGAGGGGGTCAGGTGAGCTGCCCCCACACCAGAAGGACAGTGTGACAGGGGAAGAATGATGGGTGCACAGGTCAACCCACTCTGCCTGAGGGCAAGGTGGGTGCCCTGCTGGGCCTCTGGTGCTGGGGTCACCTCTTTATCTCCAAATGACTGTATTTGACATATGAAAGTCCCGGTTGAAGAAGCTAAAATTTTGTTCACATAGTTTTCTCCACTGTAGTCTGCTCCATTACGCTAAGCTGAAAATGCTGTTTAATTAATTAAGCCACTGCCAAACCATAGGTTTGGGATGATGACCAGAGTCCCAGAGAGAGGGACTGGAAAACCAAGTGGCCAATAAACAGGTTCTGCCTCTATCATTGGGCCCAGGAGAGGGATGGTAGGAATGGCAGCATGGCAACCACCAAGAGCACCTACAGAGATTGTTCCTTTTATTTGCCCTCAAGTATTTGCCCTCTAGTCCTCACAATACCCCATTAAGAATGTAGCTTTCAAAGGGAAACTTGTTATTGTGGAAACTCGTATTGGGGAGATGCTGGTGAGGCCTGAGTGGATTCTGAGAGTTTGGCACAAACTCAGGCATGGAGCAGAGCAGTGACCAGCCACTCACAAAAGGGTCTGAGCATGACATCTCAGGCCAGCAGGGAGTGCAGTGGAGGCTGGTCAGACATGGGCCAGGCTTTCTAAGTTTCATGCAAGGAGCATGTAGTGACTGAGCACTCCTATGAAGTCTTGTTGGGCCAAAGGCCAGCACCAGAATAAATCTGACTTACCTGGCCTCCATTCCTCAAAAAGTTCACAAAGGGAATATTCTTACTAATAGAGGCATATTAACTTTGGTACAGCAGGCAGAGTACATGCTGTAGTCTCCTACCTTATCTCCAAATTCATGCAAAAGCATCAAGTGTAATAATTAAATACAAAGTCACATTTAGGAGCAAAATTAATGTGTAAAGACTGTAGGTTGTGAAAAGCCACCAAAAGGAGAATAAACTTTGAGTCCCTGACAGACACTGAAGGAAGGATGTGGGGTCACTACCAAAATGCCCATTGCTTAGAGGTGGAAGGGCCTGGGAATTAGTTGGGGTAAAGTGACCACAGGAGTGACCCAAGGGAGGATCCCTTCCTGTCCCTCTTTCCTTTAAGCCAAGTGACAATGCAGAAATGTCTACCTCCCCACAGCACAAGATGGGGTGGGGTGGGACTGCTCAATGAATCAGAGGCACAGGGAGCAGTTATCCCAGCAGGCAGGCTGTGGAAGATGTTGCCCCATGAGACAGCCCTGCTTCTCTACTCTCTCTGAGAACGGTTAAGCTGGTGGCAGCTTCCCACCCATCGCCAAGTAGGCTTTCCTAAGAGGTGACAGGCAGCAGATGGGCACTCCCAACCACAGTCTGAGCACATGGGAAAATATCACCATGCATTAAGGATGCATGGTGAAAGAGAGAAAGAGGGAATAATACAAGAACTTATATCAGAGAGAATGCAGGTACATGAGCAAGACCAGGATTTAAAATAAATCTGGTTAAAATTCCCAGTGAGATAGAGAAAGGGGTTTTGTCTATGAAATACAGACAGAAAATTAAATAGCAGATATGAGAATAAATCATTAGAAGCTTTAGAAATTAAAATATATGACTACTGGAATTTAAAAATAGGAGAAAAATGCAAGCAAACAAAAGAAAATGAAAAATTATAATTCTCTTACAAAAAGATATATATTTTATATTGTACATGCTTTATTTATAGTTGACAATATATTTTATCTTTTTATGACCTTAGACTTAATTTTGACCCATAAGGAAAAAATCGTTGGTGAGTTAGAAGTCATAAGAATCACCAGAAGGCATGATAAAGCCATGCTTACATGTGATAGAGAAAGAGGACACTGTGTGTCATCAGATATTCTCTAGATTTAGAAAAACTAATTCTAAAAATTTCAGAGTGAGAATGTCCTTTAAAAATAAATTCTGACCCTAATCACCAATTATTTTAGTTAAGAATAAACCAACATGGCCATAAAGAAACTCATTCTCATTCTCTCTTATTCTCACTCGAGAACACTATTTTTTTTTATTTATTTTTTATTGCTTTTAGAGGGAGAGGAAGGGAGAGACAGAAAGAGGAAGGGAGAGTAAAACATTGATCAGCTTCTTCCTACACATGCTCTAATTGCGGATCAAAACCTGCAATTCCTATGTGCCCTGACTAGGAATTGAACCTGCAAAATTTTGGTCCTCCAATTTACTTAGCCACCCAGCCAGGGCTGTTTACTTTTTAATTTATTATTTGTTATCTCTTGACTAATCATTATTTTTTTTAAATTAAAAAAAGAATTTATTATTTCCAGAGAGAGGGGAAAGGAGAGAGGCAGAGAGTGAGAGAGACATCAATATACGGTTGCCTTTCACCTGCCTCCAGCTACAGACCTGCCTGGAGACCTGGCTTGCAACCTGGTTATGTGCCCTGGCTGGGAATGGAACCAGCGACCTTTGGGTTCGCAGAATCTCTGTACTTTGATAATCCCTGTATCAATTTCAAATCCCTCCTATAGTGCATGAAACCTCTCCTTTCTCCATATCCTCTTCAATGCTTATTTGTTGAAATTTGATGATAACTATTCTGACAGGTTTGATATGAAAACTCACTGTGGTTTTGATGTTTATTTCCCAGATGATTAGTGATGTTGAGCATTTTTTCATGTGTATGTTCTTTTTGGAAAAAAGTATATTCAGGTTGTCTCCCCATTTTTATTTTTTTAGATTTTATTTTATTTTTTTTAAAGAGAGTGGAAGGGAGAGAGGCAGAGAGGGAGTGAGACATCAACATATGGTTGCCTTTCACCTGCCTCAAGCTACGGACCTGGCTGGAGATCTGGCTTGCAACCTGGTTATGTGCCCTGGCTGGGAATCAAACCAGTGATCTTTGGGTTTGCAATGCCAAAGGTTTTTTTTTTTTTTTTTTAATTGGACTTTTTTCTTCTAATGTTAACTGTATAAGTTTCTTATTTATTTTGGATGATAATCCCTTATCAAAGGTATTATTTTTGCTTTATAAATGATCTACTACCTTTACTATATATTTACCAATTTCTGTGAGATTTTTAGTATTCTATATATTTTTCATAGTGCCATTTCTTTCCACCATAAAGAAGTCCCTTAAACAAATCTTGTGTGATTGGTTTAGTGGTGATGAACTCCTTAACTTTTGCTTACTTAGGAAACTCTTAATCTCTTGTTTTGAATGATAACTTACTGGGCAGAGAATCCTTGGTTGTAAGTTTATTTATTTATTTATTTATTTTTCTTATCCCATTTTCCCCTCTTTGCCCTTTCCTTCCCAGTCCACTACCCGCTCCCATAATTTTCCACACTGTTGTCCATGTCCATGGACCACTTATACATGTTTTTTGCCTAGTCCTTTTATCTTCTTTCCACCATTATCCACCTTCCCCATCCACTCTGGTCACTGTCAGTCTGTTCCATGTTTCCATTCCTTTGGTTCTATTTTGCTCATTAGTTTATTTTGTTCATTAGGTTTCTCTTATAGGTGAGATTATATGGTGTTTGTCTTTGACCAACTGGCTTATTGCACTTAGCATAATATTCTCCAGTTCTGTATATGTTGTCATGAAAGGTAGGGGTTCCTTCTTTCTTTTTGCTGTGTAAATGTACCAAAGTTTTTTGATCCATTCATCCACTGATGGGCACTTGGGCTGTTTCTGGAACTTAGCTATTATAAATAGCACTACTATAAACATAGGTGTGCATAAATTCTTTTGAATTGGTGTTTTGAGATTATTAGAGTATATTCCCAGCAGTGAAATTGCTGCATCAAAAGGCAGTTCCATTTTTAATTTTGTGAGAAAATTCCATACTGTTTTCCACAGTGGCTGCAATAGTCTGCATTGCCACCAACAGTTCACTTGGGTTCCCTTTTCTCTTCTCCACATCATTGCCCAAACTTGTTATTTGTTGATTTTTTAATGATGGCCATTCTGACTGGTGTGAGGGAGTATCTTATGATTATGTTTTTAATTTGCATCTCTCTGATGATTAATGATGTTGAGAATCCTTTCATATGTTAATGAACCCTTCGTAGGTCCTTCTTGGAGTAATGTCTCTAATAGGTCCTTTGCCCATTTTTTAATTAAATTGTTTGTCTTCTTGGTGTTCAGTCTTTATATATTTTGGGGATCAAATGCTTGTTTGAGGTATTATTGTCAAATATGTTTTCACATATGGTTGGTTCCCTTTTCATTTTAATGATGGCTTCTTTAGCTATGCAGAGCTTATTTTTATGTAGTTTCATTTGTTTATTTTCTTTCCTTTATTTCCCTTGCCCCAGAAAAAAATATTGCTGACATTTTTGCCTATGTTCATGGTGTCATGGCTTACATTTAATTAAGTCTTTTATTCATCTTGAGTTTATTCTGGTCTATGGTGTAAGTCAGTGGTGTAACTTCTTTCTTTCTTCTTCTTTTTTTTTTTTTTTTTTTCATGTACCTGTTCAAATCTCCCAACACCGTTTGTTGAAGAGGTTATTTTCACTCCATTTTATGCTCCTTTCTCCTTTGTTGAATATTAATTGACCATAGAGACCTGGGTTTATATCCGGGCTCTCTATTCTGTTCCATTGATCTATATGTCTGTTCTTATGCCAGTACCAGGCTGTTTTGATTACAGTGGCCTTGTAATACAGTTTTATATCAGATATTGTGATATTGTTCTTCTTTCTCAAGATTGCTGAGGCTATTTGGGGTTGTTTTTGGTTCCATATCATTTTTGGAATATTTGTTCTAGATCTGTAAAATAGGTCATTGGAATTTTAATAAGGATTGCATGGAATCTATAAATTGCTTTGTGTAGAATGGACATTTTAATGATGTTAATTTTTCCAATCATGAGCACAGTATATGATTTCATTTATTTGTACTTCCCTAAACTCTTTAGTGTTCTAGTCTTCGAGTAGAGGTATTTTACCTCGTTGGTTAAGATTATTCCTAGGTATTTTACTTTTCTTGTTGCTATAGTAAATGGAATTTTTTCTAGTTCCTAGTTCTCATATTTTATTGTTGGTGTACAAAAACTGCCTTTTAATTTCTGAATATTGACTTTGTATCTCACTATTTTGCCAAATTCACTTATTAGGTTGAGTAGGTTTTTTGGTGGATCTTACAGGGTTTTCTGTGTACACTAGCATGTCATCTGCAAATAATGACAGTTTTACTGTCTCCTTTCTAATTTGGATGCCTTTTGCTTATTTTTCTTTTCTTTCTGTCTTTTTTTTTTTTTTTTTTGTCTGATTCCTATGTCTAGAACTTCCAAAGCTATGTTGAATAGAAGTGGAAAAAGTGGACACCCCTGTCTTGTTCCTGATCTTAGGGGGAAGGCTTTTAGTTGTTGGCCATTGAGTAGGATGTTGGCTGCAGGTTTTTCATATGGCCTTTACTGTGTTGAGGTATGCTTCCTGTGTTCCTACCTTGCTGAGTGTTTTTATCATAAATGGATGTGAACTTTATAAAATGCTTATTCAGCATCTATTAATATTATCCTGTGACTTTTGTCTTTCATTTTGTTGATGTGGTGTATTACATTTATTGATTTGTGAACATTGTACCATTCTTGCATCCCTGGGATGAATCCTACTTGGTCATAGTGTATGATCTTATTAATGGTTTGCTGGATCTAGTTTGCTAATATTTTGTTGAGGATTTTAGCATCTATGTTCTTTAATGATATTGGCCTGTAGTTTTCATTCTTTGTTGTGTCTTGACCTGGTTTTGGAATTAGGATAATACTGGCCTCATAGAAAGAGTTTAGGAGTATTCCCTCTTTGAAAGAGTTTAGGAGTATTCCCTCTTTGAAATTTTTGGAAAAGTTTGAGAAGAAGAGGAAGAGTTAGTTCTTCCCTAAATGTTTGGTAAAATTCACCTGTAAAGTCATCTGGTCTGGGACTTTTGTGTGCTGGGAGTTTTTGGATTACTGCATTTACTTTAATAGTTGTTTTTGGTCTATTCATGCTTTCTTCTTCTTGATTCACTTTTGGAAGATTATATGTTTCCAGAAATTTGTGCATTTCACCCAGGTTGTCAAATTTCTTATCCTGTAGTTGTACATAGTAATTTCTTGCAATCCTTTGTATTTCTGTAATATTGTGATTTCTCCTCTTTCATTTCTGATTTTATTTATTTGGGTCCTCTTTTTTTCTTGATGAGTCTGGTTAAAGGCTTGTTGATTTTGTTTATCTTTTCAAAGTACCAGCTCCTGGATTTATTGATCATTTGAATTACTCTTTTCGTCTCTATGTCATTTCTTTCTGCCCTGATCTTGATTATTTCCTTTCCTGTACTTGCTCTGGGCTTTGTTTGTTGTTGTTCCTCTAGTTCTTGTAGCTGTAGAGTTAGGTTGTTTATTTGAGATTTTTCTATCCTTTTTAGGTAGGCCTGCATTGCTATGAATTCCCTCTCAGGACTCCCTCTGCTGCGTCCCATATGTTTTGGGCTGTTACGTGTTCATTTTCATTTGTTTTTTATAAACTTTTGATTTTTTTCTTGATGCCATTGTCAATTCATGCATTATTTAAAAGCATGTTATTTCCCCAAGTCAACCCCCACCTTGTTATGGTACTCTAATTGTGCCTACTCTGGTTGTTGGTCTGTGAGGGAGCTGTTCAAAGTCTCCTGGGAGGGGCCATTGGGATGACTGATTGTGCCTACCCAGTCTGTGTTTTTTATTTGATGGGTTGATGCCATATTGATATTTTATGTAGAAGATAGTAAAAGTCACATTGTTGACCAAATTCTTTCACTTAAGGACCTTTTTCATGAAGAAAGGACTTCTGCTTAATAAAAAACAACAGCATGCCATAGCTAATCTGCTTCATGTAATTACCACAGAATCTGCTAGGTTAGGGAGAATAAATAACTTAAAGATAGAAAATAATCTCTGGAAAATTCCATGTAAGTGCCTCCTTCTTTTCAGTCAGCACACAGGGTTTGCTTTAAGCATCCCACTTGTGTGTGATTAGCATTCTACTGCTCTTTAGAAATAATGGCAGGTGTAAACCCCCTCATGTTTTTTCCAGTTGGAAAGGCTGACTCTAGACCTGCTATTTCCATTCCTCAACTCCCCTACCTTAACTTCATACACAACTTGCACAGCTGTTTTTGGATTGCTTTAAAGTGCCAAAATGCAGAGGTATGGGAAAAACTATTGGTGGAAATGTAAACTGGTACAGCCACTATGATAAGCGATATAGACGTTCCTCAAATAGTTAGAGCCCTGGATGGTGTCACAGTGGATAAGGCGCCAGCCTGTGAACCCTAAGGTTGCTGGTTCAATTCTCAGCCAGGGCACATAACCAGGTTGCAAGCCAGGTTTTCAGCCAAGTCCTTACCTGGAGGCAGTTGAAAGGCAACCATACATTAATGTCTCTCTCCCTCTCTCCTTTCCCTTCTCTCTAAAAACAATAAATAAAATCTTAAAAAAAAAAAGTTAGATAGAACTACTATATAATTTAGCAAAGGTCTGAAGAGACAAGCCTGGTCACTGGGAAATGAGGCAGGATGATTTGGCAATGACTGGAAAATGTTCATGTTTCTCAAATATTAGTATGGTTAATGTTTTGAGCTATATTTTTATGTCCCAAGTGTTTGTTGTTATTGTAAGACATTTAACCTGGTCCTAAAAAGTCTCATGACCATCAACACGTTTTTTTCTGTCTGGGCACTGACTACCAATTCTGAGCTGTCAGAAGAGGGAAGGACCTCTCAGTTGGTCCAAAGGCCCTGTGGAAGTGGTGAGATCCTTTTTCTGCCTAGATGACAAGATGTTGAAATAGGAACTCTGTGATCCCCATCCCCACAAAGTAGGCAATGTGCCTATATCCTATCTTTAATAGAGCATCTGGATAGCTAACGACGGGTTAAGGTGGGGTTTTTGTCCTTTTATTTTCCAGCATATAGAAATTTTATAAAAATTACTTAACAAAACTTAACCTGGAATATTCTTTCCTATGCTCTGTGGGAGATGCAGAATGACACAAGGCTGCACCCTTCTCCCTACTCATACAGGTTTCTCTGGAAGAATCTGACACTGTGTATTCTGGCAGTGACTTGGCTCTCACAATGAAGTATGGCTAGATGCAAATGACTAAGTGTTGCTGACTATTACATAAAGTTTTCTTCTGATCATGGCTTGCTGGGTGGTGGGAAAGAGTTGCCTAGCCTGGTGCTCCTCTTCAGGCTCCTCGTTTCCTCCATTAGGTAGAGGGGAATCATAGCAAGTCAGCAATGGTCTTTGTGGAAATCAAGATGGGGTTCTGACACCACCTGTTCCCTACACACAACCCTATCCCTTAAAAAGAAACTGGATGAAGTTGTCCAAAATGTTTTCCCAATGTTTTTTGAGTTTTTATCTATCTATAGGGTCTGCTCATTTCCAAGCATGAGTTAATATATAGTAGTTTGTTTTAATATTATTACAGTGAAAACATGGAATAGCCTTTATATCTTCCTATACCTGAAATGGCATTAACAAGAGTGGAATGCTAGAATATATTAAGCCATTTTTATTCCTACTACTCACCCTAAATTCTAATCAGCCTGTAAAATGCTGGTGACATTCAGCATTGAACTTGTTCTACTTCATCAGGGCTTAGGTGTCCCATGGGAAAAGATATCACAAATGTGACAGCTACCATGGCATCAAAGTTTCATGCTTGGATGATTTTAGAACATTATGACTTCAACTTTCTGCATCATGTTGAATGGAAGAAATAAAGATACAAAACAATCTGGTTTGTTAATTTGAGTAAAAACTTCAAATTCTATTGAATTGGATGCCATTTTTTTCTTGTATCAGCTGAATGGCTTTAGAAAGGTACATTTTTATTCTCAAAACCACACTAATTTGAGCAGCATTATAGCTTAGTTAGGTTTGTAATGTGTGTGTGTGTGTGTGTTTATTTTTTCACACTCATGGCTTTATACTGAATTAATATTTTTGTTTGTTTGTTTTTGCTGTTGGAGTTACTAAGTTGAGTGACTGATACAATTGCTGGGGATAGTAAAAGAGTCTTTGCTACATAGCTGCTGAAACCACAACCAAGGGAAAATGCCTTGAACATAGGTTGTGAACTAAGAATGTCTTCAGTACTGTGATGTTTGCTGATAACTGGTGAAGGAATGAATTGAATATTTTTTACCATGCTAAATTTTAAAATTTCATTGTTTATGCTATTACAGTTGTCCCAATTTTTGTCCCCCTCCACCCTACTTCCATAGTCAGTCCCCATGCTGTTGTCCATGTCCATAGGTCCTTCATGTATATTCTTTGACTAGTCCCTTCACCTTCTTTAAAACAGCGCCCCTACCACTGCCTCCCCTTACAGCTGTCCGTCAGTCTGTTCCATGATTCCATACCTTTGGTTCTATTTTGATCATTACTTTGTTTTGTTCATTAGATTCCTCTTGTAAGTGAGTTCTTATGGTATTTGTCTTTCACTGACTGGCTTATTTTACTTAGCATAATAATCTCTAGTTCCATCCATTCTGTCACAAAAGGTAGGAATTCCTTCTGTGTAGTATTTCATTGTGTAGATGTACCACAGTTTGTTTGTTTGTTTGTTTATTCATTCATCTACTGATGGGCACTTAGGCTATTTCCAAATCTTGGCTATTGTAAATAGTGCTGCTATGAACATGGGGATGCATACATTTTTTTGAATTGGTATTTTGGGATTCATTGGTTATTTTCCCAACAATGGGATTGCCGGGTCAAAAGGCAGTTGCATTTTTGGTTGTTTTTTTTTTTTTGAGGAAATTCCATATTGTTTTCCACAGTGGCTGCACAAGTCTGCATTCCCACCAGTAGTGCACTAGAGTTCCCTTTTCTCTACATCCTTGCCAGTACTTGTTTGTTGATTTATTAATGATAGCCATTTTGGCAGGTGTGAGGTGATATCTCACTGTAATAATAATTACTAGTGATGTTGAGCATTTTTTTCATATGGCTTTAGGCCATATGTATGTTCTCCTTGGAGTAGTGTCTATTTAGGTACTTTGTCCATTTTTTAATTGGATTAGTTGTTTTCCTCATTTTGAGTTGAATAAATTGTTTATATATTTTGGAGATTAAACCTTTGTCCAGTGTATCATTGGCAAATATGTTCTCCCATAGAGTCATTCCCTTTTCATTTTGATGGTTTCTTTAGCTGTATAGAAGCTTTTTAGTTTTATGTAGTCCCATTTGTTTATTTTTTCTTTATTTCCATTGCCCCAGCAAAAATATTGCTATGTGAGATATCTGACATTTTACTGCCCATATATTCCTCTAGGATTTTTATGGCATCATGACTTATAGTTATGTCTTTTCTCCATTTTGAGTTTATTCTGGTGTATGGTGTAAGATGGTTGTCTAGTTTTATTTTTTTGCATGTATCAGTACAGTTCTCCCAATATCATTTAGTGTAGAAACTGCCTTTTTTCTATTGTATGCTCTTGCCTCCTTTGTCAAATATCAATTAACCAAAAAGACATGGATTTATTTTTGGGCACTCTATTCAGTTCCATTGATCTATGTATCTGTTCTTATGCTAGTGACAGACTGTTTTGATTGTAGTGGCCTTGTAGTATAGTTTCATATCAGGTATTATGACCCCGCCAACTCTGTTATTCTGTCTCAAGATTAGTGAGGCTATTTGGAGTCCTTTTAGGTTCCATGTAAATTTTTGGAATATTTGTTCTAGATCTGTGAAATATACCATTGGTATTTCAATAGGAATTGTATTGAATCAATAGATTGCTTTGGGCATTTTAATGATGTTATTCTTTCAATCTATAAAATGGTATGTGCTTTCATTTTATTTGTATTCTCCTCAGTTTCTTTCTTCAGTGTTCTATAGAGCTCCAAGTACAGATCTTTTACCTCCTTAGTTAAATTAATTTTAGGTCCTTTTTTTGTTGCTATAGTAAGTGGGATTTTTTTTCTTAGTTTCTCTTTCTGATAGTTCATTATTGGTATACAAAAATGCCATTAATTCTGAATATTGACTTTGTATCCCGCTACTTTGCCAAATCCAGTCATTAGGTCAAGTAGTTTTTTGAGGAGCCATAGTGTTTTCTATGCACACTATCATGTCTTCTGCAAATAGTGACAGTTTACTTCCTCCTTTCCAGTTTGGATGCCTTATTTTTCTTCTTGTCTGATCACTGATGTTAGGAATTCCAGTACTATGTTGAATAAAGTTGTAAAAGTATACATGCTTGTCTTGTTCCTGATCTTAAGAGAAATACTTTTAATTTTTCCCATTGAATATGTTGCTGACATGGTTTTTTGTATATGGCCTTTATTGTGTTGAGGTATGCTTTCTCTAGTACCACTTTGCTGAGTATTTTTATCATAAATGGGTGCTGGATTTTATCAAATGCTTTATCTGCATCTATTGATATGATCATGTGATTTTGTCATTTATTTTGTTTATGTGATGTATCACATCACATTTATTGATTCACAAATAATGTACCATCCTTGCTCTCTGGAATAAATCCCACTTGATCATGATGTATGATCTTTTAATGTATTGCTGGATCTAGTTTGCTAAATTTTTGTTGAGGATTTTAGTACTTATATTTATCAGAGATATTGGCCTATAATTTTCTTTCTTCCTTGTGTCTTTACCTGGTTTTGGAATTAGGATAACTGGCCTCATAAAAAGAGTTTAGGAGTCTTCCCTCTTTTTGAATTTTTTGAAATAGTTTGAGAAGGAGAGGTGTAGTTTTTACCTAATGTTCACTAAACTTTGTGAAGCCAGCTGGTCCAGAACTTTTGTGTGCCAGGAGATTTTTTATTACTGCTTCAGTTTTGCTAGTTGTTATCAGTCTATTCAGGTTTTCTACTTCTTCCTGATTCAGTTTTGGGGGATTGTTTATTTCTAGAAATGTATCCATTTCACTCAGATTGCCCAATTTCCTGTCATATAGTTATTCATAGTAATTTCTTACAATTCTTTGTATTTCTGTGGTATCATTTGTTACTTCTCTTATTTTATGATTTTATTCATTTTAGTCCTCTCAAATCTCCAAGATTCTACAACATTCTGACATACTTTCATTTGTAATTTTAGTTGTTATCTTAACATGTTATTTCAGGAAAATAAATTTCTTTATTTTTGTAATCAAATAAGTAACCATGTCATTCTAAGGACTTTTTTTTAGTCATATGGAGATAGCCATTGTTTTACTCTAATGCATTTGTAAAAGTTCTAATGCATTTGGAAAGGTTCATGGAAAGGACTCTCTGACATTTAAATTACGTATATCTGAGAATAAAAACTTAGATCATATTTTTGACTGAATGAAAGAACTAGATTCTATAAAATAACTGTATTTATAGAAATAAACCTAACCAAGGAGGTAAAAGACCTGTTCTCAAAAAACTACAGAACACTGAAGAAAGAAATCAAGGGAAATACAAATAAATGGAAGCATATACCATGCTCATGGATGGGAATAATTAACATCATTAAAATGTCCATACTACCCAAAACAATTTATAGATTCAAAGTAATCCCTATTAAAATACAAATGACATATTTCACAGATTTAGAATACTTAAAAAATTTATATGGAGCCAAAAATGACCCTGAATAGCCTCAGCATTCTTGAGAAAGAAGAACAAAGTAGGAGGAATCACAATACTGGATATTAAACTACATTATAAAGCCATTGTAATCAAAACAGTCTGGTACTGGCATAAAAATAGACATATAGATCAATGGAACAGAATAGAGAGCCCAGAAATAAACCCAGGTCTCTATGGTCAACTAATTTTTGGCAAAGGGGGAAGAAACATAAAATGGAGTGACAGTAGCCTCTTTAACAAGTGGTGTTGGGAGAATTGGACAAGGACATGCAAAAAAATAAAATAGAACACCAACTTACACCATACACCAAAATAAACTCAAAATGGATCAAAGATTTAAACAGAAGCTGTGCCACCATAAAAGTCCTAGAGGAAAACATAGGAAGAACAATTTCAGATATCCCACACAGCAATATTTTCAATAATACTTCTCCAAGGGCAAGGGAAATAAAGGAACAAATAAACAAATGGGACTACATCAAAATAAAAAGTTTCTGCTCAGCTAAAGAAAACATCAGCAAGCTAAAAAAGGGAAATAGCCATATGGGAAAACATATTTGTTAATGATACCTCAGACAAGGGTTTGAGCACCAAAATTTGTAAAGAACTTATACAACTGAATACCAGGAAGACAGACACAGCCCAATCAAAAAAATGGGCAAAGGAACTGAACTCTGAAGAGGTCATACAAAGTGGGTCCTTAAGCATATGAAAAAAGTGTTCAATGTCATTAGCCATCAGAGAGAAGCAAGTTAAAACCACAATGAGATACCACCTCACACTTGTCAAAATGGCCAGCATTTAACAAATCAGGAAACTGCAACTGCTGGTAAGGATGTGGAGAAAAGGGAACATTGTTGGTGGGAATACAGACTGGTGCAGCCACTGTGGAAAATAGTATGGAATGTCCTCAAAAAACTAAAACTGGAACTGCCTTTTGACCCAGTGATTCCACTGGTAGGTTTATACCCTAAAAACCCTGAAACACCAATTCAGAAGAACCTATGCACCCCCTATGTTCATAGCAGTGCTATTCACAATAGCCAAGTGCTGGAAACAGCCTAAGTGCCCATCAGTTGATGAATGGATCAGAAAATTGTGATATATCTACACAATGGAATACTATATAGCAGAAAGAAGGAAGAAATTCCTACCTTTTGTGATAGTATGGTTAGAACTGGAGAATATTATGTTTAGTGAAGCAAGCCAGGTGGCAAAAGACAAATACCATATGTTCTCATCTAAAACAGGAGGATAATGAACAAAACAAACAGATAAACATAATGAAACCAGAGACATGGGGGAGAAAAGGAATGGAATAACAGTAACAGAGGGGAGTGGGGAAGAAGAAAGGAGGGGAGGGAAGGGATGGGGTTTAGATGAGGAGTTAATGTGAAAGACTCATGGATAGGGACAAGGAGGTGGGGATTGACTGTGGGAGAGGTGATGGGGCACAGAGGAGAGCAATGGAGAAAATGAAACAATTGTAATATAACAACAGTAAATTAATAAAAAAGGAAAATACTTGAAAGTAATCAGGATAAAGAAAAATTAACTATGGGACATAATACATCGAATATAATGGTTTTTATGATTTTTTTTGTTGGAAAATAGTGCTAATTTTTAATCGTTTATTTTTCAGACATAAGAACACTTATTTTCTTTCTTAATGCAAACTTGTAAATAATACTATTAGAAATATTGAGGCATTTATGTTTTTCTCCCTACCTGATCCCTCTGTAATTTAGGAACTCTTAATGAATGTCTATTATTTTCATGAAAATATGTTTGTTTACATAAACTCAATAAGAATCTGATTTCTTCATAACAGGACACATAAAGCCAATTTCAAATCATGGTTTATTAACCAAGTCTTTGTCTGGAATGTCATGATCAAACAAAACATGCCTGGATGTCACCAGAAAGCCTGAAGGAATAAAGATTGACCTTGAAGCCAATGAAAGCTTCTTGGAGAAATGGCCTGGTACCCTGTTTATTCAGAAAGTTCATGGCAGTCTTTCTGAACGAAAAGAACGAAGGTTTTCTGAAAATTGTCAACAAAAGAACCTCAAGACATTTGGGGGATCTCAAGAACCTAAGGAACTCCCCTAAACCTGCAGGTATTGCAGGCAAAGTATGATGCCCCTGAGGGGCAAATTAAAGGTCACTCTAAAATTTCCTTGTAACATTCCAGCAAGGCAGATTTTAGAAAGTCTATACGATCAATTACTATTCTTGTGTTTATGCAAATAATTGGACCAAATTAAAATTGGACTTAATAAGTCTCTTTAATAAAAAAAAAATTAGGGTAATTTTAAGAAGAGAAATTGTGTTTCAATGGGAATCGCAGTGCCCAATTGTGGATGCTGGACTCTAGTTACCCCTACAGACTAAATTGGATTCTATTTTTTATTTTGTTTTGCTTTCTTTCGAACTAATATTTTATTTATTTATTTTTTATCCTTTGATAAAGGATGCAGTGCCAACTATACAGAATTTACTTGAGAACCTGCTGATAGCACCAGAGATAAGCACTATAGATAAGGAAGATTTATTATATAGTCATTGCTTAAGTTTTTTCCAACAAAAGCTGTGCATTTAGAAGTCTTCATCAAACAATCTTGCAGACTCAGGAACTCGTTTATGATATACTGTGTTCATTAACATTTGTGTTCTTTCTGTTTTCATAAAGTGTATACTATGGCTTTATTTACATGATTGCTTCTGTACACAGTGTAGGCCTAACTTTAGAAGCCCATTGCCATCTCCTGAAAGGAGACTAAATGATTTGACTGAATGGACTTGTCAGGACTAGATGGTTAAATTGGATATAATTTCATATCAAGATGACGCTTCAGGGACTCCAGCCTATCCTACTTTGGAGGAATCAGTTAATAGCCTCTCTGTTCCCATCTCAAATCCATTCCCTTGTCTCCTTTATGTTAGGCACGGAAAGACTATCGGCAAGAAGTAATTAATGATAAGAGAATCAACTCCCTCATCACCCCTAAAACATTTTAGGGGTGGGAGTCTCAGAGGGGGCAATGAGACAGTATAGTAAGAAGCTAGGAAAATTCCTAGGCAAGTGGAATGCAGAAATTGAGCCAAAAAATTAAATAAGGTCAACTGTTTGGGCAATATACAGCCATCTGGTGAACCTCAAAACCTTATCTCCCCTAACCAAGAACACTTTAGAGTTCTTGGTTTATACCTCTCCTCCCTAACCAGAGAATACATAACTCCTGTGGTCATAAACCACAGGCCTAGGGGAAAGAGAGGCAGAGCAATTCTAACACAAATGGAAAGTTAACATCAGAACAAAGGAACCATTTTGGGAAGAAATTGTGAGCTTCCCTTTCAGCTCCTCCTCCTTTTTAGAACCCCGTAGCAAGAGAAACAGCACTTCTCCTCTGCTCTAGGAATTGCCCCCTCAAAAATTCCTACATTTCCCCTATATAAACTTGCTTCTGAAAGCTTAAAGTTAGGTAGATGTTAGGGTTTTAACCTGCCACCTTCTCAGACTGCTAGCCTCTGATAGTAATAAAAACAATTATAGCCCAATCTCTGTCTCTAATTTTTAGCTAAATGGCAACAGGCAACATGAGTCCTGAACTTGGTTGCCCTTGAATTTGACTTTGAGTTAATAAGTTTTCATTTCAGACCATCCTTTGTGGTTACTTTAGCTCTCTGAATTTTTAAAGTCTGCCTCATTGGCCTCCCTGGAGCTTATCAGGTTAATATGTGGCCCCTTTTCTTTCACACCACTGAGTCTGCCCCCTTGAATATGTTGCTTCTGGTGGTGGTGGTTGGGTGGTGTTGCTCTGAAATGGACTCTCATTGTCCCCTGGGTGCACTGGCTCTGGGGCCTCCCAAGAGGTGCAGACCAAGATCAGTGATTTGTCCACTGACAAAAGTTACAAAGTGATTTTCAGTTGGTTGCTACTTGTGCTGCATTTGGAGGTACCCAAAAGTGAGTCCAAGTTGTGAATCAAAACCAGCAGCTACCAGTGCCAAACCTGGGGCCACTTAGCAATTGACATGGGGCATGCTGAAGCCAGATGCTTGATTGTGAGACTGTTAGGAAAATGTGAAGCATGAGCCAAGACAAACCATTTATCTGGAAAAGCCCCTGGAAATAGCTTGGGTGGGACAGAGCCTCAAGGAATCACCAGGGTGGGGCAAACAGTATGAGCAAGATTGATGGAGTGTCAGATATGGTGCCCGTCTGCCTGCTCTGTTATGGAAGGGTTCAGAAAAGGAATGATGGCCTCTGCCAGCACTTTTAACTAAGAGAAAGCTGCTACCAGCTCTTGACAGATACCACTTCCTCCCCATATGTCCTTGGTACCTTTTAGTCAACTTCTCTGGTGCCAGAGCTCAGAGGGAGTGAGTCCAAGTAAGTCTGTCATAAGTGGGCACAGGTAACCAGGTTCTTGATGATCATGGGCAAATAATTGAACCAAACACACAGAGAGTTTATAGTAAAAAGAGATAGAGCAACTATATAAAGCAATAGAGCACTCAAAGGACGTGGGAGTGGGCCAACTGTGAGCAGAGATTGACCTCAGGGGCTGGAGGATTTCTATTCTTGTGGGGCAGATATTTTTCAGCTAGTTTGGCAGGATTTTATTGCACATGGACAAGTAGCTATATTACTTTTAAGTTACTGCACGCATGGTCTCCAATGATTTACTACTGAGGCAGGGGGTCCCACAATGCTGATTTATTATAAGGCTATTATAATGAAGCAGGGGTCATATAGCATTTTCTACACAGGTGTGGTCATGATTCACCATCATTCCGTGCTTTTCCAGAAAGTAAGGAAAACCCATCTTACAACAGGGTCTTTGTCCAGTATTGATGTCCTTTATCTTAGCCCTGAGGCTAAGATAAATTTCGTCCTTCTTGAGGAACCAGTCTTTGTTCCTTGTCTTAGCCTTAGGATACCTCTGGAGCTACCTCACTCCTATCTCCTTCCTCAAGTCTGTGTATGGGCCATTTAAGAGGAACTGGCCTGGGCTTGGGGGCCTGGTGTGGGACTGGGACACCTCACTCTCAAGATATCCCTCCCAATTTTTATCCATCACACATGGATGTGGGATTAGCCCATTCCATGTCTCTTCCCTTCCTACCAATCCTGATACGGTTGTAGCACTTCCAGTCAGTTCTATTTCTGTTGGTTATGAATAATGGTTGTCCTGTAGTTTAGTTGTAATTTTGATGAGGTTGTATGAGGAGGCAAGCCATGTTTGCCTATGCCACCAACTTGAATGCTAGTCCTACTCTATTGAACATTGTACTAGGAAAGTTTACTAAGATAAGAAATGAGACTATCATATATAAGATTAAAAGGATAAAATAAATCATAATTAACAATAGATAAAATAGTAATCAACTTATAAACTAAAACCTATAAACATATTTTTGAATTTTAAGGGAAGTTTAGCAAGTTGTAGGATATAAGAACTTTACCTTACTATACATAAAAAATACCTAAAGACACCACCAAAATAATTGTTAGAATATGTGAATTTAGTAAATTAGCAGGATACAAAATTAATAACAGAAATTTGTTGCATGACTATACTCTAAAATGAATGATCAGAAGAAGACATTAAAATAATTCCAACTTCTGGTCAAAATGAAGGCATAGGTAAAAACGGCTTGCCTCCTTACACAACTACAGCAAAATTACACTAAACTATAGGGAAAAAGTCACTGAAGACTGTCAGATACTGAGTTGAATGGAAGTCTAAAACTACAGAACTAAAGAAGCCACGTGCATTCAGACTGATAGGAGGGGTGGAGACAGAGATAATGAGTGGACTGATACCACATGCACATGTATCTAGCATCATGGCAAGGGTTGGGGGACACTTCCTCCCAGAGAAGAAGGCAGACAGATGACATTGTCCCACTTCTGAGCATTTCTGCCACAAACCCAGAGAGAGAGCAGGTGTCATATCTGAGACTCCATCAACCTGGCTAATACTGTTTGTCCTGCCCTAGAGATCCTCCGAGCCTTTCTGCCATACCCCACATATGAGGTCACCCAAGCTGTTAACGGTTACTCTTAGGTATGAATGGCTGGTCTTGGCTCATGTTTTTCAACTTCCTAAACTCTCTCAAAAAAGCAGCAGCTATCCCCAGTGAGCCCTCATCCCCCATACCTCTTGCTAGGTGGCCCTAGGCCCAGCACTAGCAGCAGCCACAGTCACAGTCTGGCTTTGCCTGGGAAACTCCAAGCCCAGCACAAGTAGCAGCTGTTGCTTTGTAGCTTATGCAGGGTGATCCCAGGAAGAATATAGGTGGGGGCTGACCTTGACCAGAAACACCTGGGAAAACCCCATGCCTGTAAACTAGTGGTCAACTATAGTTCATATTAGAGCACCACCATCCTGACCCTGCACAGCTGATCCTCTATGGAGGGCTGATGTTGGTGGTCAGTAGTCACAGCCAGTCCTTGCCCCTGACTGACTTAAATAACTCATTCCCATTGACCTGCCAAGAGAAATTATGAATCAACTGCAAGTGGTCAGTGTACTCAGCCCACACTGCAGATACTCCTTAAGTACCCAGCTTGGATAATCTGAGGAGGCTGAAAGAACAGATCAAAATTCTAGAAAAATAATTAAACAAAAGAGACAACCTATCAGATGCAGAGTTCAAAACACTGGTTATAAGAATGCTCAGAACTTATTGAGGACCTCAACAGCCTGAAAAAAAAAAAGCCCAGTCAGAAATGAAGGACACACTAATTGAAATAAAGAACCAGTTACAGAGAAATAACAATTAAGTGGATCAAGTCACGAATAAAATCAATGATTTGGAACATAAGGAAGCAAAAAATAACTAATCAGAACAAGAAGAAAAAGAATTAAAAAAAAAAAGAATAGTATAGCCCTGGCTGGTGGCTCAGTGGATAGGCACCAGCCTGCAAACCCAAAGGTTGCTGATTCAATTCCCAGCCAGGGCACATAACCAGGTTGCAAGCAAGCCAGGTCTCCAGCCAGGTCTGTAGCTAGAGGCAAGTAAAAGGTAACCATACATTGGTGTTTTTCTCCCTCTCTGCCTTTCTCCCTTCTCCTCTTTCTGAAAATAATAAATCTTTAAAAAAAAATTTTTTAAAGAACAAAATTAAAGAAAAAAAAGGGTAGTATAGAGAACCTTCAGGACAACTTCAAACATTCCAAATTTCACACCACAGGGGTTCCAGAAGGAGAAGAGAAAGAGCAAAAAATTATAAATCTATTTGAAAAAATAATGAAAGAAAACTTCCCTGATTTGGTGAAGGAAATAGACCTACAAGTCCAGGAAGCACAGAGAGTCCCAGACAAGATGGCTGCAAAGAGGCCCACTCTAAGATGCCATAATTAAAATGCTGAAGGTTAAGAATAAAGAGAATCTTCAAAGCAGCAGGAGACAAACAGTTAGTTACCTACCTGAAAGTTCCCAAAAGACTGTCAGCTAAGTTCTCAAAAGAAACTTTGCAGACTAAAAGGGATCAGCAAGAAATATTGAAATCATGAAAAGCATGGACCTACAACCAAGATTGCTGTACCCAGCAAAGATATTATTTGGAATAAAAAAAAAGATAAAAAGCTTCTCAGACAAGAAAAACCCAAAGGAGTTCATCATTACCAAACCATTATTATATGAAATGTTAAAGGGACTTAAGAAAAAGAAGATCAAAACATGAGTAATAAAATGGCAATAAATACATATCTATCAACAATTGAACCTAAAAAACAAGCAAAGGAATGGAGACAGAATCATAAACAAGGAGGGCATTTTTGATGGTTACCAGATGGGAGGTGGGTTTGGGGGAATGGATGAAGAGGAGAGGGAATTAAGAACTACAAATAGTTCCCCAGCCAGGGTTTATAATGAGGTTGCAAGCCAGATCTCCAACCAGGTCCATAGCTGGAGGCAGGTGAAAGGCAACCATACATTGATGTCTCTCTTCCTCTCTGCCTTTCTCCCTTCCCCTCTCTCTAAAAGTAATAAATAAAACCTTAAAAAGAAGAGAACTACAAATAGGTAGTTACAGAATAGCCATGGGAATATAAAGTACAGTATAAGAAGTGGAGTAATCAAAGAATTTATACACATGATTAATGACATAAGTGAAGGTTTGGGGATTGCCTAAGGAATTGAGGAGTACTAAGTGTAGGGGAGCGGGCAAGAGGGAAAAATTGGGACAACTGTATTAGCATAATCAGTAAAATATAATTTAAAATAAACCATCCCTTGTAATGTGAAAACAAAAACAACTCAATTAGAAAAGAAAAAAAGAAACAATCTTATTTACAATTTTATCCAAAAGAATAGTATGACTAGGGATAAATTTAACCAAAAATGTAAAAGATCCATACTCTAACAACTATAAGACATTAGAGAAAAAATAATGAAAGAGAATATAAATAAATAAAATGAAATACAAGGTATATGAATTGCAAGAATTAATATCATTAAAATATGTATGATGCTCTTTTTGATTATGTTTTCTCAAAGAAAATAAAAATTTGAACAAATGGAGCTACATTAAACTAAAAGTTTTTTGCACAGCAAAGGTTACAAGCAAAATGAAAAGAAAACCTACTGACTAGGTGAAAGTATTTGCCAATTCTATATCCAATAAGGGGTTAATATCCAAAATATGTGAAGATTTTATACAACTTAACACCTAAAATACCCATACAATCTGATTTAAAAATGGGCAGTGGACTTAACAGACATTTCTCCAAAGAGGGCATATAGATGGCCAATAGGCATATGAAAAATGCTCAACATCACTAATAATTAGAGGAATGCAAGTTAAAACCAACATCTGATCTCATACCTGTCAAAATCACTATCATCAATAAACCAACAAACAAGAAGTGCTGATGAGAATGTGGCAAAAAGGGAACCCTGATGCACCCTTGATGGGACTGTAATTTAGTGCTGCCAGTATAGAAAATAATGCTGTTTCCTCAGAAAATTAAAAATAGAACTACCATATGACCCAGCAATTCCACTTGATGGGCATATGTGGTCTGTCCTGAAAGTATTGGCTGCACAAACTTTTAATTATATTGACAGTGGCTCGATACTTTTGGGACAGACCATGTATATCTGCAGACATAATACAAAACACTATTTCAAAAACACATATGCACCCCTATGTTCATAGCAGCATTATTTACAATAGCCAAGATATGGAAACAACCTAGTTATCCACTGATAGATGAATGGGTAAAGAAGATGTGGTGTATGTATATAAACTGGAAAAATCACTTGGCATTATAAAAATAATGAAATCTTGCCATTTTTGACAGAGTATTATGTTAAGTGCAATAAACCAGACAGAAAAAGATAAATTATCACAATATTTCATTTATATGGAAAACAAAATAAATGAGTAAACAAAATAGAAACAAACCCAAAGATCAACAAACAAACTGATGGTTGCCAGGTTGAAGGGGGATTGAAGGCTGACTGAAAAAAGTGAAGGGATTAAGAAGTACAAATTAGCCATTTCTAGTTAAGATGGTGGTGTAGGTAAATGTAGTACATGCATTCTCCCACAACCACATTAAAATTACAAGTAAACACAGAACGATCATTATTCAAAATAGCCCAAACTTGCCTGAATGGAGGTCCTACAACTAGGAAATTAAAGAAGTCACACTGACTTGTAGGAGGGCTAGAGATGAGGAACAATCTGGTCCCACATCCATGTGTGGCAGATAAAAATTAGGAGAAATATCTTGAGAGTGAAGGGTCCCAGTCCCACACCAGGCTCCCCAACCCAGAGTTCTAGTGCCAGGAAGAGTAGTCCCTATAGCTTTTGGCTGTTAAAATCAGCAGGGATTGAGGTTGAGTGAGATAGAGGGCTGCTGGAGTCCCAGATATGCTCCTTAATGGGCCTGTGCAAGGGCTTACTCAACTCACTTGCTCTGAGCTCCAGTGCTGGGGCAGCAGCTCAAAAGATACATGAACATATGAGGAGGAACTGAAGTGTCTGGTATTAGAGCAAGAGCTGGGGGGACAGCTTTCTCTCAGACAGAAGTGCTAACAAAGGCCATTGCTACTTGATGAGCCCTCCCTGCACAGAGCCACAGGGCCAGTAAGTGGGCACCATATCTGAAACTATTAGCCCGGCTTACAATTTTTGTCCTCACCCTGGTGATTCCCTGAGGTCCTGCCTCACCCAACTTTTGGGCTCACCCAACTTGTTTTTAGTAGCTTTTCCGTATAAATGTCCTGTCTTGATTCATGCTTCAGATGTTTTCTAAAGTCTCTGAAATGAGCAGCATCTGGCCTCAGTGAGCCCCATACCTCTCCTTAAGTGGCCCCAGGCCCAACATTAGCAGCAGCTGTCCTTGGTTTGCAGCCTATCTTCACCTGGGCACCTCTAAGCTCAGCACAAGTAGCAGCCATCTTCAGATTGCTTGGTGTCCCATGCTGGGTGGCCCCAGGAAGAACAAAGGAGATGGCGCCTTCTAGGAGACTCCAGAGCCGGTGTACCCAGTGTACAGCTTCAGACCACCTTAAAGCACCACTATCCAATCATCTCCACAAGGGACACACTCAAGAGGCCAACTCACCAAGCACCAGAGCCCTACTGAAGTACTCCTGCTCTATGTTTTGTTCCTGCACAGCTGATTCCCCACAGTGGTTGCAGCCAGTCCTTGCAGCAATTAGCCTGGGGGTAAATCCCTCCCACTGAGGTGCCAGTAGCAATCAAGGCTTAAGTATAAGAGGAGAGTGTGTGCAATCCACACAGAGTGTGCCCCTTGGTTACCCAGTTTGGTGATCTGGGAAGCTCTGTTGCTGTACCCTACAGAACACCTATATTAGGCCACTCTACCAAACAAGAGACATAGCGGCTCTATCTGATACGTAGAAACAAACACAGAGAGGCTGCCAAAATGAGGAGGCAAAGAAACATGACCTAAATGACAGAACAGAACAAAACTCCAGAAAAAGAACTAAACAACATGGAGATAAGCAATCTATCAGACTCAGTTCAAAACACTAATTGTAAGCATGCACAATAAAGTTAGTGAGAATATTAATAGCATAAAAAAGGATTAGTCAGAAATGAAGAATACACTAATTGAAATGAATACTTTATAGGGAATCAACAGAAGAGTAGAAAAAGCCAAGAATAAAATCAGTTTGGAATATAAGAAAATAAAAAAGACCCAATTAGAACAGTAAAAAGAAAAAAGGAAGAAAAAAAAATGAGGACATCATAAGGAGCCTGTGGGACAACTTCATGTGTACCAAGATTCACATCATGGAATGCTGGAAGGGGAGGAGAGAGAGCAAGAAATGGAAAACCTATTTGAAAAAAATAATGACAGAAAACTTATTTAACTTGGTGAAAGAAATAGACACACAAGTCCAGGAAGCACAGAGTCTCACACAAGAGGCATCCAAAGAATCTCACATCAAGACACGCTGTAATGAAAATGGCAAAGCTTACCATTCCCTTGACAGCCAACCTGAGAGCACTAGCCTCGACCTCAGTTCTGTCCTTGAGCGAGAATTCAAGGTCCAGAGTTTGATGCTGGTTGTCAGTGAGAAGTGTTTTCATGAAACAGAGTACCCCGAAAAGTCCTAGTAGTTTCAACCCAGACATGGGTTCAATTGCTTGTTTCACTTTTAAACTGGTGGTGAAGGGGAAACTGCAGAAAAAAACTATTTATTATTGGGTTTTGTGCAGTATACACTTTCCTACAAAATAGTTGGAAAGATTTAAGTTATTTTAATTTATTGTGGATCAGAGAACTCGATTAAGCTGCTCAGAATCTGTAAATTACTCTGTTTATTATATCCCTTTTGAGAAGATATCAAAATGACTTAAAACCCTTAAAACTGCAATCTAATTGTTTTAATTTATGTGGAAAAGGGGAAGTTGTGATTAGTAGCTTTTTTAAAAAGTAATTTGTTTCGAGCCTCAGGGCTTTTTCTTTCTTTCTTTTTAAATTTTATTGTTGTTGTATTACATCCATCCCCTTTTGCTCCCCTCTGTCCCCCTCCCCACCCACCCATTCCCCATAAAGTCAATCCCACCTGTTGTCCATGTCCATGGTTCCTTTATATTAGGTTTTTGTCTAAGCTGCTTCCCTTACTTGCCTCTGCCTCCCCCCTTCCCCCAACCCCTTTCCCCCTGACCACTGAAGGCCTATTCATTGTATTCATATATTTGGTTCTGTTTTGCTTGTTAGTTTTGCTCATTATCGTCCCGTAATGGGTGAGATCATATGACATTTGTCCTTCACTTACTGGCTTATTTCACTAAGCATAATACTCTCCAGTTCCATCCATGTTGTTGCAAAGGGTACAAGTTCCTTCTTTCTTTCTGCTATATAGAATTCCATTGTGTAAATGGACCAAAGTTTTTTGATCCAATCATCCACTGACTCGGGGCATTTTCTTTGAGCTGTTAGTTTTTGCTTTATTTAAAGCATATTTAAATTATTTCAATGTGGGTTAGGGGCACAATGTGCAGATATTTTACTTTTGTAAGGTTGTAATAAATGCTGTTTATACTAAACATGTCTTATCTATGTAGCATATATTAAAAGAAGGCTTGTACTGTAAAAAAAAAGAAAAGAAAAGAAAAAAGAAAATAGCAAAGCTTAAAGACAAGGAGAGAATATTAAAAGCTGCAAGAGAAAGGTAGTTAGTTACCTACAAGGGAACTCCCATAAGCCCATCTACTGATTTCTCAATAAAAATTTTGGAAAATATATTCAGTGATGTAAAGCCAGGATTTACAATCAAGATGGACTAGTACTGGTCCATGGCCTGGTGGTCAGGGACCCCTACACTTAGTGAGTTATGTAATGTCTAAGCACTAAGGTGTACACTTAAACTAATATTATAATGTATTCAAGTATAATTGAAAAAATAAAAAATGATTCAAAAAGCAAATTGACAGTTACAAAATAATCACAGAAATATAAAGCACAGGATAAGGGATATAATCAATATAAAAGTAACTATGTATGATATCAGGTGGATATAGACTTACTAGATGATCACATCATTAGTCATCTAAATGTATAACCACTATGATGTACCCCTGAAACTAATATATTAAATATCAATTGTCATTGAAAAGTAAAAATGTTTATACCATCTAAAGCAATTTACAGATTGCAATTCCTATCAAAATACAATGACATTCTTCACAAAACTAAAAAAAGGTAGTCCTAAAATTTCTATGAAACTATAAGAGACAAAGTAATTTTGAAAAAGAAGAGCAAAGTTGGAGGTATCATAGGCCCTGATTTTAAACTATATTATAAAGCTATAATAATTAAAATAGTAATGTACTACTAGCACAAAAACATAATCAATGGAGCAGATGATAAAGCCCAGAAATAAGCCTTAATTTACATGGTCAATTAATCTATGACAAAGGAGACAAAAAAATACAATGGAAAAATGACAGTTGCTTCAATAAGGAACGTTGGAAAAATTGGTCAAATACATGCAAAAAAACCCAAAACAAAACAAAATAAAACTGGACTACTTTCTTACATCATTATGCAAAAACAAACACAAAATGGATTAAGGAATTAATATAAGACTTGAAACCTAACCACTCCTAGAAATAATTAAAGTTAGTAAACTCTTTGGCACCACTCTTACTAATATCTTCTTCAATTTGTTATCCTCAACAGGGGAAACAAAAGCAAAATGAGCAAATGAGACTATATCACACCAAAAAGCTTTTGCACAGTGAAAAAAACCTTCAACAAAATGAAGAGACAACCTATTAAATGGAAGAATATATTTGCAAGTAATTATCTAATAAAGGGTTAATATCCAAAATACACAAGAACCTTATACAATACAACAACAAAAAAATAATCTGATCAAAAAATGGGCAAAGGACTTGAATAGATATTTCTCCAATGAGGACATACAGATGGACAAAGGACATGAAAAGATACTCATCACTAATCATTAGGAAAATGCAAATCAAAATCACTATGAGATATCACCACATACCTGTCAAAATGGCTATTACCAAATAGTAAAAAAATAGGTGTGGTCAAGGATGTAGAAAAAAGGAAACCCACGTGTACTGTTGGTTGGATTACAAATTGGTGGAGCAGTGTAGAAAATAGTATGGAAATTCCTTTAAAAATTAAAAATAGAATTTTATTCAGCATATTTATTCAGCAATTTTCCTCAGCATTACGTTGAAGACAACAAAAACACTAATTTGAAAAGATAATGTGCAACACATGTTTACTTTATAATAGCCATTCTCACAAGTATAAGATGGTGTCTCAATTTGGTTTTGATTTACATTTCTCCCATGATTATTGATGTTAAACACCTTTAACTAGTTCTATTTGCCATCTTATGTTTCCACCATGAAAAGCTATGTGGAGATCCCTTAAAAACAAAAAAATAGAAACAAAACACAGAACTGAAAATAGATCTACTACATGATCCTGCAATTGCACTTCTGGATATTCATCTAACAAACAAATCATCAAACAAATCATCAAACAAATCAAATTTGAAAAAAATATAAGCATCCTTATTTTCATTGCAGCATAATTTACAATAGTCAAGATATATGATAGGTGTCCATTGATAGATGAAATGGATAAAGATTTGGTACACATATACAATGAAAAACTACTCTGCCATAACAAAGAATGAAATCTTACCATTTATGAAAGTGTAGGTGTATTTAGAGAATATTATACTAAGTAAAATAAGACAGATAAAAACAAATACCATATGATTTCAGTTATATGTGAAATCCTAAAACACTAAACAAGCAAAAAAGACAAAACAAAAACTGACTCATAGAAACAAGTCAGACTGATCATTGTGAAAGGGGAGAGGGAATCAGTGAAAAGGTGAAGGGTAATGTAGTCAATCATATTGTGATAACTTTGCATGGTGACAGGTAATCACTAGACTTATCATGGTGATTACATTGCAAGGTGTACAAATGTAGAATCACTATATTGTACACCTGAAACTAATATAATAGTGTATGTCAACTATACTTTAAAAAGAACATTACCTTAAAATCAATTTCATTTAGATATCACAGGCAACAAATGATGAAGACATGAAAAGATATCATTTATAGGAATATATAATGCCCAAAAATAAATCTTAGAAATTATATGTTATGTCTTTTATGGAAAAACATTTTAAAATTTTATTTAAATGTGGGTAAAATTAATGCAATGGATAGTAAAACACATATTTAAAGAATATAAATTTTCCAAGGGCTTTTAAGATGGCAACAGAGTAGAGAGCAGTGCTGATGGTGTTCTCGAGTACCAAAGCAGCTAGAGGACAAGATAGAGAGCATGAGATGTCTTCAGGACCCTAAGAATTGGAGCGGTCAGCATCTGGACACAGGGGAGCACAGCCCAGAGGCAGCAGGACAGTAGCCCTCAGGTCCAGGCTCCATCTGGACCAGTCAGGGGTTATTAAGGGTGAACAACCATCTAAACCATTTCTTCTTACTACTATTACCGTTTTTATTTCTTTTTTCCTGTTGCATTTTGTTCTGTTTTGTTCGGTTTGGTTTGGTTTGGCTTTTTGTTTTTGGATTTTTTGTTTGTTTGTTTGTTTTTGTTTTTCTTTCTGCTAAAAGCCCACAGGCCCAGAATACAACCAGACAGTGCAAATAAAGGACACACCAAGAACAGCAAGTGGAGAAAATCTGGGAGACGGCAACACTGAACTCCACAAATCTCCTATCACACAAGGGCGCTCAACTAAGGCAAGGAAGCAAAGCAGGTTAACCCAAGGAAAGAACATAAATAAATAAATAAATAAATAAACAAATAAATAGCAAGAACAGACACCCAAAATGGGGAAAAAAAGAATGAGTCCATCACCAAAAGGAAAGGAAGAATCCCCAGAAAGAACACACAATGAAACAGAGGCACCTGCAATATCAGATAAGGAATTAAAAGGAATTGATAGTAGAGAAGCTTGGTGAGCTCAGCTACATCAAAGAAAACTGTAAACAACTCCAGGAGAACTACAAAGAACTCCAGGGAAACTACAAAGAACTTACTGAGAACTACAACAGCATGAAAAATGACATGGAAACTATCAAAACTGCCAGGAGGAAATGAAGAATACAATTTCTGAATTGAAGAATACAGTAGAAGGAATCAACAGTAGGTTAGAGGAAGCAGAAGACCGAATCAGCGAGTTGAAGCATAATGTGGACAATTACTCCAAGACAGTATAAGAGAATGAAAAAAGGCTGAATAAGACTGAAGAGGGGTTAAGAGAGCTGCAGGACAACATGAAACGTAACAACATCCATATCATAGGGATACCAGAAGGAGAAGAGAAACAAGGAATGGAAAACCTGTTAAAAAAAGTCATGATAGAAAATTTCCCTAACATGATGAGTGAAAACATGAATCCAGTTCAGGAAGCACAGAGGGTCCCAATGAGGATCAACCCAAACAGACCAACACCAAGGCACATTATTATTAAAATGGATAATTTCAAAGACAAAGAGAGAATCCTAAAAGCATTAAGACAGAAAAGACAAATAACACACAAAGGGGCTCCAATAAGGCTATCAAATGATTATTCAACAGAAACAATTCAAGCCAGTAGGGAATGGCAAAAAGTATTTCAAGTCATGGTCAACAAAGGCCTGCAACCAAGAATACTCTACCCAGCAAGACTCTCATTCAAGATAGAAGGAGAAATAAGGAGCTTCCCAGACAAAAAAAGACTAAAAGAATACATCTCTATAAACCAGCATTGCAAGAAATGCTAAAGGGTCTGCTATAAAAATAACTAAACAAATAAAATGAAGAAACAGAGAAAGCCAAAGAGGAACACAGACAAAAAGGGAGAAAATGGCAATGAATAAGTATCAATCAATAATCACCTTAAATGTAAATGGATTAAATGCACCAATCAAAAGATATAGGGTAGCCGAATGTATAAGACAACATGACCCACATATATGCTGTATTCAAGAGACCCACCTCAGAACAAAAGATCAACTCAGATTGAGAGTGAAGGGATGGAAAAATATATATCAAGTAAATGGACATGAAAAAAAAAAAAGCTGGAGTAGCAATACTGATTTCAGACAAAATAGATTTTACAATGAAGACCATATAAAGGGACAAAGGTGGACATTTCATAATACTTAAGGGAACAATCCATCAAGAAGAAATAACTAAGATAAACATATATGCACCCAACATAGGAGCTCCAAAATATATAAGGATATTTTTGGAAGAATTCAAGAAAGACATAGACAGCAAAACACTAATAGTAGGGGATTTTAATACCCCACTATCAACAATGGACAGATCTTCCAAACAAAAAATCCCCAGAGATGTTGTGGCATTGAACAACACTCTAGAGGAAATGGACCTAACTGATGTATACAGAGTCTTTTACGCCAAAGAAGCAAAATACACATTCTTTTCAAATGCACATGGATCATTCTCCAAGATAGACCACATGGTATGTCACAAGACAAGCCTCCACAAATACAGAAAAATTGAAATCATACAAAGTATCTTCTCAGATCACAATGGCTTGAAACTAGAAACCAAATTCAAAAGAAAAACACAAAAATTCTCTAACTCATGGAGGCTGAATAACATGCTTTTGAGCAATGAACGGGTCAACAATGAGGTCAAAGATGAAATAAAAAAGTTCCTGGAAACAAATGACAATGAGCACACAACAGCCCAAAACCTATGGGATACAGCAAAGGCAGTTCTCAGGGGGAAATTTATAGCAATACAGGCCTTCCAAAAAAGGTTACCAGAAGTTTATAAAAACAACCTAACCACAAAGCTGCAAGAACTAGAGGAGCAACAACAAAGCCCAGAGCAAGTAGAAGGAAGGAAATCCTCGAGATCAGAGCAGAACTAAATAACTCAGAGATTCAAACCACAACACAAAGAATCAACATGTCCAGGAGCTGGTTCGTTGGAAAAATAAACAAAATTGACAAGCCCTTATCAAGACTCATCAAGAAAAAGAAAGAGAGGACCCAAATAAACAGAATCAGAACTGAAAGAGAGGAAATCACAACTGATACCTCAGAAATACAAAAGATTGTAAGAAATTGCTACAAACAACTCTATGACAAAACATATGACAACCTGGATGAAATGGACACATTTCTGGAAAGGTATAATCTATCAAAACTGAACCCAGAAGAAGCAGAAAGCCTGAATAGGCCAATAACAACTAGTGAAATTAAAGAAGTCATCCAAAATCTCCCAAAGCACAAAAGCCCTGGACCAGAAGGCTACACAGATGAATTTTACCAAACATTTAAAGAAGAACTAACTCCTATCCTCCTCAAACTACACCAAAATATTCAGGAAGAGGGAAGACTCCCAACATTTTTCTATGAGGCCAATATTATTCTATTCCCAAAACAGGGCAAGATACAACTAAGAAAGAAAACTACAGGCCAATATCTCTGATGAACATAGATGCTAAAATTCTCAACAAAATATTGGCCAATCGGATTCAGCAGTATATTACAAGGATCATACACCATGATCAAGTGGGCTTCTCCCAGGGATGCAAGGATGGTACAACATTCATAAATCAATCAATGTAATACACCACATCAACAAATTGAAAGATAAAAACCATATGATCATATCAATAGATGTTGAAAAAGCGTTTGATAAAGTGCAGCAACCATTTATGATAAAATCCCTCAGCAAAATGGGAATAGAGGGAGCATACCTCAACATCATAAAGGCCATCTATGAGAAACCTGAAGCCAACATCATACTTAATGCACAAAAACTGAAAGCTTTCCTCCTAAGATCAGGAATGAGACAAGGCTGTCTACTTTCTCCACTTCTATTCAACATTGTCTTGGAAGTTCTAGCTATAGCCATCAGAGAAGAAAAAGGAATCAAAGGTATCCAAATAGGAAAGGAGGAAATCAAACTGTCATTATTTACAGATGATATGATAGTGTACATACAAAACCCGATTTGCTCCACCAAAAACTTACTTGACCTAATAAGCAAATTTAGCAAAATAGCTGGGTATAAAGTCAATATCCAGAAATCATTTTGGATACCAGTAATGAAACAACAGAAACAGAAGTGAGAAAACAAATCCCATTTACCATAGCAACAAGAAAAATAAGGTACCTAGGAATCAACTTACTAAGGAGGTAAAAGACCTGTACTCAGAAAACCACAGAACAATGAAGAAAGAAATCAAGGAAGACACAAATAAATGGAAGCATATACCATGTTTGTGGATGGGAAGAATTAACATCATTAAAATGTCCATACTACCCAAAGCAATTTACATATTCAATGCAATCCCAATTAAAATACCAATGACAGACTTCACAGAAATAGAAAAAATACTTCAAAAATTTATATGGAGCCAAAAACTCCCATGAATAGCCACCACAATCTTGAGAAAGAAGAACAAGGTGGTAGGAATCACAATACCAGACTTCAAACAATACTACAAGGCTACTGTCATCAAAACAGCATGGTACTGGCATAAGAATAGACATATAGATCAATGGAACAGAATAGAGAGCCCAGAAATTAACCCAGGACTCTATGGTCAATTAATATTTGACAAAGCGGGAAGGAACATCAAATGGAGTACAAACAGCCTCTTCAACAAATGGTGTTGGGAGAACTGGACAGCAACATGAAAAAAGATAAAACTAGACCACCAACTTACACCATACACCAAAATAAACTCAAGATGGATAAAGGATTTAAACATAAGCAGTGCCACCATAAAAGTCCTGGAGAAAAATATAGGCAGTAAACTTTTGGATATCCTACACAACAATATGTTTACTGATACTTTACCAAGGGCAAAGGAAATAAAAGAACGAATCAACAAATGGGAGTATATCAAATTGAAAAGTTTTTGTTCAGCTAAAGAAAATATCAGCAAAATTCAAAGGGAATCAACTGTATGGGAAAACTTAATTACCAATGATACCTCAGACAAGGGTCTGATCTCCAAAATATATAAAGAACTAATGCAACTCAACACCAGGGAGACAGACAGCCCAATTAAAAAATGGGCAAAGGACCTGAACAGGCAACTTACTGAGGAAGATATACAAAGGGCCCAGAGGCATATAAAAGAATGCTCAACATCACTAGTCATCAGAGAGATGCAAATTAAAACCACAATAAGATACCATTTCACACCTGTCAGAATGGCAATCATCAGCCATTCCACAAATCCACAAACAACAAGTGTTGGCGAGGATTCGGGGCAAAGGGAACCCTCATACACTGTTGGTGGGAATGTAGACTGGTGCAGCCACTGTGGAAAACAGTATGGGGTTTCCTTAAAAAACTAAAAATGGAACTGCCTTTTGATCCAGTAATTCCGTTACATGGACTATACCCAAAAAATCCTGAAACACCAATTCATAAGAACCTATGCACACCTATGTTCATAGTGGCACTATTTACAATAGCCAAGTGCTAGAAACAGCCTAAGTGCCCATCAGTGGATGATTGGATCAAAAAACTTTGGTACATTTACACAATGGAATTCTATATAGCAGAAAGAAAGAAGGAACTTGTACCCTTTGGAACAACATGGATGGAACTGGAGAGTATTATGCTTAGTGAAATAAGCCAGTCATTGAAGGACAAATATCATATGATGTCACCCATTATGGAACAATAATGAGCAAAACTAAGAACAAGCAAAACAGAACCAAATATACGAATACAATGAATAGGCCTTCAGTGGTCAGGGGAAAAGGGGTTGAGGGGAGGGGGGAGGCAGAGGCAAGGAAGGGGAGCATCTTAGACAAGAACCTAGTATAAAGGAAACATGGACATGGACAACAGGTGGGATTGACTTTTTGGGAATGGGTGGGTGGGGAGGGGGACAGAGTGGAGTAAAAAGGGGATGGATGTAATACAACAACAATAAAATTAAATTAAAAAATAAATAAATAAAAGAAATGTTGTATATAGGAAAAATAAAAGAATATAAATTTTCCATAAATGCTTAGTGCAATTCTAATAAAAATTTCAATAGTTATATTTACTTAATAATGGCAAAATATTCCAAAATGTATATGACGGACATAAGAGAAAAATATCCACAAAAACAATATTTTAAAGATGACAGTGTGTCCAAAATTGATCTATAGATTTAATATAATCAATCTGAAAATTAACAAATGGATTATAATATTTATATGGAATTTCAAACCATGTGTGCTAAATGAACAAAGTTGGAAAACAGTGATTTTACGACTTACTATAATCAAGTCAGTTTGAAGTGTGTGTAAAGATGGCTATGACAATCACTAAACAGAATAGGAAATCCACTATTAGATCTGCACAGAAAGGAGTGGTCTGCTGATTTTCATCAAATATACAATAGTGATTTGAAAGGAAAAACGTATCTTCAATAAATGATGCTGGAACAGTTAGATATACATATGCAATAAAATGAACCTTAATTCTTACCTCAAAAAATATATGAAAGTTACCTTATGATGGATCATAGACCTAAATGTAAGAGCTAAATGCTGGTAGAAGGAATACTTGAGAAGGTCTCCTCTGTAGTTCTGAGTTAGTCAAAGACTTTTACATAGGCTACAAAAATTGATGTTAGATTTTATTAAATTTAGAAGCTTTGGCTCTTTAAAACACACTGTGAAGGAAGTGAAAAGGTAAGTCGTAGACTGAAAGAAAACACCTGTTAGACATACATTGAATAAGGAACTTATATTCTGGATGTATAAAGAAAACTTAGAGCTCAAAGTGGAAGAAAAGCCCACTTAGGAGACTGGAAAAGTGTATAGAAACATCACCAGAGAAGAAATATGAATGGCAAATAAGACTGATTGTTCTGGAGCCTGTTAAGTAGCAATGGCAATTATTTTAATGCCCTGTTTTTGATTTTTGTAGTGTGAGTGTGGTGGGAAAGGTGTGCCTGGATGTGGACCTGCACCAGGGCCCTATAATATTTATATGGAGTGCAGGTGCAGGTCAGAGAAGAGCCATGGAGTAGGAGGTGGAACAGGTATGAAATGGACGAGGGTCCCCTATCAAGACAATCAGCCTGATAAAGGCTATTTAATTTCTGGTGAACAGTGAGGGGAAGGTCGGTTATGGAAAGAGGAGGGGCTGGGAAAAGTATAGTAGTGTGTAGGGCCTGGTGGCTGGGTCAGAAGCAGGGAACTGCAAAGTTTCCATTACATAAGAAGGGAAACCCCTAATTTCAACTTCAGCTTTGACAGAGGCCCACCCTACCTCATTCCACCATCCCCCTGCTTTAAATATAGATTTTTTTTCTCCTTAGAGATACCTGAGTAATGGTGGTGAAGTGAAGGTAACTGCATTTAAAGATGCCCCGGCCCTGGCTGGTAGTACAGTGGATAAGGTGCCGGCCTGTTAACCCAAAGGTCGCAGGTTCGATTCCCCAGCCAGGGCACATAACCAGGTTGCAAACCAGGTCTCCAGTCAGGTCTGTGGCTGGAGGCAGGTGAAACGCAACCATACATTGATGTCTCTCTCCCTCTTTGCCTCTCCCCCTTCCTCTCTTTCTAAAAATGATGAAATAAAATCTTTAAAAAAATAAAAAAATAAAAAATAAATAAAGATGCCCCAATTTCCTACAAGTCACTGGCAATTACGGTGACTGTGTTAGCACATTGACTCTTCCCACTGTAACTTTGCCATCTAGAGGTGTCCAGTGTTCCCCAGATGAAGCATACCAATTGCTCATTTTGTAACATGCTGACTTTTCGCTTAAACACACACATGCAAAAATAATTCTCTAAAAATATCTTAAATAGAAAGGCATAGCGATATTTAGCTTAAAATTGAACTATATTCTATTTTTATGTTACTTTTCTCTTTAAAAAATCAATTATTTTCCATTGTAAATTTCTAATATGCATTTGTATAAATATATTTTTGAATACCAATACTTTTATACTTGTTTAACTTGCTTACATAAATCATGAAAAACTGTTAGTGTGAAAGAGTTCCAGCAAGATGGCAGAGGAGTAAGTGGAGCTACACAAATGTCCTCCAAGGTCACATCTGAAATTACTTTTTTGGAGAAAAAGTCAGCTGGAATTACCAACAGAACACCAGCTGGAAAGAAGACTTATAACCACGGACAGAACAGAAAAGGACACTTACTCACAATGTGACTGGTAGGAATCATGGAAACATAAAAGGGCTGGCTGAGCTCCCACCAGAGGCAGCAGCCTAAGGGATGGAGCCAGGGGCTTCAACCTGAGAAGAGTTGATTCTGGTCCCTTAGTGAGGTGTCCCAGCTACAGCAACATGGCGAAGAGTAGAGCAGCATCCAGCTGAGCAGCATTCCAACCTGAGAAGGTTGGAAACCCATGGAGTTTACTAGCTTAGGAGAGCCCTGGAGACAGAGAACTACTGGGGGGACCACAACAAAAGTACATTGGCACCCACCTAACCTGGGCTCCAGCAGAGGGAGGGCAGAGAGGACTGGAGGCACATGGGGAGAGTTTGCAGTGGTGGCTTAAGAGGAGACAAGTGGGGTGGCAGCTGTGGGGATCCCGGTGCTGATGTGTGGCCCACTCCTCAGGAGGACTGAGCTGCACCAAGCAGCTTCTATTTGAGGGGTCCTCATAGCCCCACCCACTGAAAGCAATCTGCCCTGCCCAATGTTGCCTGATCACAATTCTTTTATTTACATCTAAATAATCCTCTCCTGCCCTGCCCTGTCTGAGCATAGATATAATAGTTGGCACCTGAAGAGATATCTCTTGCCCAGCAGTGCCTAGGCCTGGCAACTGATTACAAATTCTGTGACTTACAACTGGGTCAGTCAGTCAGCCTTGCACAGTGGCGTGCAAGCTTGGTGGCTGATCCTAGATTCATTGCTTTGCAACTGAGTCAGTCCTTCTCACTAAGCAGAGCCTGGGCTTGGCAGCTGATTATAAACTCTCTGACTTACAGCTGGGTCAGTCAGACCCACACTGTGGCTTGTGAGCCTTGTAATTGTGGGTTCATTGGTTCACATCTGAGTTGGTTTGTCCCACTCGGTGGCTCCTGGGCCTAGTGGCTGATCACAAACTCATTGGATTACAATAGAGTCTTTCAGTCTAGCCCAATGGCCCCACAGTCTGGCAGCTGATCACAGACTCATTGGATTACAATTGGACCTTGCTGTCTAGCCCAGCAGCTCCTGAGCCTGGTGGCAGATCACAGATTCATTGGATTACATTTGGATCTTGCTGCCCAGCCCAGTGGTGCCTGATCCTGGTGGCTGATCACACACGGATTCATTGATGTACAACTGAATTTGTCCTACCAGGCTGCACCTGAGCTGGTGGCTAGTCCATTGGATTACAGTTGAATCTCTCTGTCTAGCCCAGCAGGGCCTGAGTTTGGTAGCTGATTTGTTGATTTACAACTGAATTGGTCTGTCGCCCCAAGCTGCATTTGAGCCTGGTGGTGGATCACAGATCAATAGGATTAAAACTTAATCAATCCTTCCAGCAAAGCAGTTCCTTAGCCTGGAAGCTGATAACAGTCTGATTAGAGAGACAGAGAGGAACACAGGTACAAAGTGGGAAAATGGCAATAAATAAGGATCAATCAATAATAACCTTAAATGTAAATGGATTAAATGTGCCAATCAAAAGACACTGGGTAAGGGGACAGAGGAGAGTAAAAAGGGGATGGATGTAATATAACAACAATAAAATTAAATTTAAAAAATACATAGGGTGGCTAAATGGATAAGAAAACATGACCCACATATATGCTGTCTTCAAGAGACCCACCTCAGAACAAAAGATTGACACATTGAAAGTGAAGGGATGGAAAAATACAGATCAAGCAAAGGAACATGAACAAAAGGCTGGTGTAGCAATACTTATTAGAGACAAAATAGATTTTACAATGAAGGCCATAAAAAAGAGATAAAGAAGGCCATTTCATAATACTTAAGGGAACAATCTATCAAGAAGATATCACTATGGTTATATCCCAATGTAGGAGCTCCAAAATATATAAGGAAAATCTTGGAGGACTTCAAGAAGGATATAGACAGCAACACACTAATAGTAGGGGATTTTAATACCCAATTATCAACAATGGACAGATCTTCCAAACAAAGAAACACCAAGAATATTGGGGCATTGAACAACACTCTAGAGAATATGGACTTAACTGATATATACAGAACCTTTCACCCCCAAAAAGCAAAATACACATGGAACATTCTCAAAGATAGACAAAATGGTAGGTCACAAGACAAGCCTCCACAAATACAGGAAAATTGAAATCATACAAAGTATCTTCGCAGATCACAATAGCTTGAAAAAGCCAAAAACACTCTGACTCTTGGAAACTGAATAACATGCTTTTAAATAAGGAATGGGTACACAGGGAGATCAAAGATGAAATCAAAAAGTTTCTGGAAATAAATGATAATGAATATACAACAGTCCAAAATCTATGGGGCACAGCAAAGATAGTTCTCAGGGAAAATTCATAGCAAGACAGGCCTACCTAAAAAGGATAGAAGAAGCTTACACAAACAACCTAACCAGAAAGCAGCAATAACTAGAGGAGCAACAACAAACAAAGTCCAGAGCAAGTGGAAGAAATAATATCATCAAGATCAGAGCAGAATTAAATAACTTAGAGATTAAAACTACAATTCAAATAATCAATAAATCCAGGAGCTGGTTCTTTGAAAAAATAAACTTGACAAGCCTTGAACCAGACTCATCAAGAAAAAGACAAATGACCCAAATAAACATAATCAGAAATGACAAAGGAGAAATCACAACTGATACTTCAGAAATACAAAGGATTGTAAGAAATTATTACAAACAACTACATGACAAGAAATATGATAACCTGGGTGAAATGGACAAATTTCTGGAAATTTATAATTACTGATACTGAATCCAGAAGAAGCAGAAAGCCTATATTGACCAATAACAACTAGTGAAATTGAAGAAGTAATAAAAAATCTCCCAAAGTACAAGAGCCTGGGACCAGATGACTGAATTTCACCAAACGGTTAGAGAAGAACTAACGGCTATCCTTCTCAAACTATTCCAAAAAATCCAAGAAGAGGGAAAACTCCCAAAATCTTTCTATGAGACCAATATTATTGAAATCTCAAAACCAGGTAAAGACACAAACGAGAAAAAAAAAATTATAGGCCAATATTTCTTTTTCTTTTTTTTTTGCTTGTTATAGTTATTTTTAATAGTTTTTAATTTTAACTTTCACACTAGATTTATAAGTAACTCATAACTACCACTTTACAACATCATATTATTTGGAATATAACTATATATACCTTTAGCATGTTTTTCTTATTTTTAAAATTTAATTTTATTGTTGTATTACAAACATCCCTTTCTGTCCCCCTCAGTCCTCTTCCCCACCCGCCCACTCCCCACAAAGTCAATCCCACATGTTGTCCATGTCCATGGTTCTTCCATACTAAGTTCTTGTCTAAACTGCTCCCTTTCTTTGCCTCTTCCGCCCCCTCCCCCCAACCCCTTCCCACTGCTCACTGAAGGCCTATTCACTGTATTCATATATCTGGTTCTGTTTTACTTGTTGTTAGTTTTCTTCATTATTGTCCTGAAATGGGTGAGATCATATGGTATTTGTCCTTCACTGATTGGCTTATTTCACTAAGCATAATACTTTTTAGTTCCATCTATGTTGTTGCAAAGGTTAGGAGTTCCTTCTTTCTTTCTGCTGTGTAGTATTCCATTGTGTAAATGTACCAAAGTTTGTTTGTTTTTTTTAAATTTTATTGTTGTTGTATTACATCCATCCCCTTTTTGCTTCCCTCTGTCCCCCTCCCCACCCACCCATTTCCCCCAAAGTCAATTCCACCTGGTGTCCATGTCCATGGTTCCTTTATACTAGGTTCCTGTCTAAGCTGTTCCCCTTCTCTGCCTCTACCTCCCCCTCCCCCCTACCCCATTCCCCTGACCACTGAAGGCCTATTCCTTGTATTCACATACTTGGTTCTGTTTTGCTTGTTGTTAGTTTTGTTCATTATTGTCCTGTAATGGGTGAGATCATATGATATTTGTCCTTCACTGACTGGCTTATTTCAGTAAGCATAATACTCTCCAGTTCCATCCATGTTATTGCAAAGGGTACAAGTTCCTTCTTTCTTTCTGCTATATAGAATTCCATTGTGTAAATGTACCAAAGTTTTTTGATCGAATCATCTACTGATGGGCATTTAGACTGTTTCCAACACTTGGGTATTGTAAATAGTGCTGCTATGAACATGGCAGGGAGGTACATAGGTTCTTCTGAATTGGTGTTTCAGGATTCTTTGGTATAGTCCTAGTAGTGGAATTGCTGGATCAAAAGGCAGTTGCATTTTTAGTTTTTGAAGGAACTTCCATAGTGTTTTCCATAGTGGATGCACCACCCTGCATTCCCAACAGTGGGCCAGGGTTCCCTTTGCCCTACATCCTCGCCAACTCTTGTTCTTTGTTGATTTGTTGATGATTGTCATTCTGACAGGTGTGAAATGGTATCTTATTGCGGTTTTAATTTGCATGTCTCTGATGGCTAGTGATGTTGAGCATTCTTTCATATGCCTTTGGGCCCTTTGTATATCTTCCTCAGTAAGTTGTCTGTTCAGGTCTTTTGCCCATTTTTTAATTGGGCTGTCTGTCTCCCTGGTGTTGAGTTGCATTAGTTCTTTATATATTTTGGAGATCAAATCCTTGTCTGAGGTATCATTGGCAATTATGTTTTGCCACACAGTTGGTTCCCTTTTAATTTTGCTGGTGTTTTCTTTAGCTGAACAGAAACTTTTCAATTTGATATAGTCCTGTTTGTTGATTTGTTCTTTTATTTCTTTTGCCCTTGGTGAAGTATCAGTAAACATATTTTTGCATAGGATATCCAAAAGTTTACTGCCTATATTTTTCTCCAGGACCTTTATGGTGGCACTACTTATGTTTAAATCCTTTATCCACCTTGAGTTTATTCTGGTGTATGGTGTAAGTTGGTGGTCTAGTTTTAATTTTTGCATGTTGCTCTCCAGTTCTCGCAACACCATTTGTTGAAGAGACTGTTTGTACTCCATTTGATGTTCCTTCACCTTTTGTAGAATATTAATTGACCATAGAGTCCTGGATTTATTTCTGGGTTTTCTATTCTGTTCCATTGATCTACAGGTCTATTCTTGTGCCAGTACTAGATAGTTTTGATGACAGTAGCCTTGTAGTATTGTTTGATGTCCAGTATTGTGATTCCTTCTACCTTGTTCTTTCTGAAGATTGCTATGGTTCTTCATGGGCGCTTTTGGCTACATATATATTTTGAAGTATTTTTTTCTATCTCTGTAAAGTCTGTCATTGGTGTTTCAATTGGGATTGCATTGAACCTATAGATCGCTTTGGGTATTATGGACATTTTCATGATGTTAATTCTTCCCATCCATGAACATGGTATATGCTTCCGTTTATTTGCATCTTTCTTCATTTCTTTCTTCAATGTTCTGTAGTTCTCTGAGTACAAGCCCTTTTACCTCCTTAGTTAAGTTAATTCCTAGGTACTTTATTGTTCTTGTTGCTATGGTAAATGGGATTTGTTTTTTTGCTTCTATTTCTGATGTTTCATTATTGGTATACAAAAATGCTTTTGATTTCTGGATATTGACTTTATACCCAGCTATTTTGCTAAATTTGCTTATTAGATTGAGTATTTCTGGTGGAGCCCATCGGGTTTTGTATGTACACTATCATATCATCTGCAAGTAATGACAGTTTGACTTCCTCCTTTCCAGTTTGCATACCTTTGATTCCTTTTTCTTCTCTGATGGCTATAGCTAGATCTTCTAAGACGATGTTGAATAGAAGTGGAGAAAGTGGACAGCCTTGTTTTGTTCCTGATCTTAGGGGAAAAGCTTTCAGTTTTTGCCCATTAAATATGATGTTGGCTTCAGGTTTCTCATAGATGGCCTTTATGATGTTGAGGTATGTTCCCTCTATTCCCATTTTGCTGAGAGTTTTTATCATAAATGGTTGCTGTAGTTTATCAAATGCTTTTTCAGCATCTATTGATATGATCATATGGTTTTTATCTTTAAATTTGTTGATGTGGTGTATTGTATTTATTGGTTTATGAATGTTGTACCATCCTTGCATCCCTGGGATGAAATCCACTTAATCATGGTGTATGAACTTTCCAATATACTGCTGAATTTGATTGGCCAATGTTTTGTTGAGTATTTTAGCATCTGTGCTCATCAGAGATATTGGCCTGTAGCTTTCTTTCTTAGTTGTATCTTGCCCTGGTTTTGGGATTAGAATAATATTGGCCTCATAGAAAGAGGTTGGGAGTCTTTCCTCTTCCTGAATTTTTTCGTATATTTTGAGGAGATTAGGAGTTAGTTCTTCTTTAAATGTTTGGTAAAATTCATCTGTGTAGCCTTCTGGTCCAGGGCTTTTGTGCTTTGGGAGATTTTGGATGACTTCTTAAATTTCACTAGTTGTTATTGGCCTATTCAGGCTTTCTGCTTCTTCTGGGTTCAGTTTTGGTAGATTACACATTTCCAGAAATGTGTTCATTTCATCCAGGTTGTCATATTTTTTGTTATAGAGTTGTTTGTAGTAATTTCTTACAATCTTTTGTAAGAAATTTCTGAGGTATCAGTTGTGATTTCCTCTCTTTCAGTTCTGATTCTGTTTATTTGGGTCCTCTCTCTCTTTTTCTTGATGAGTCTGGATAAGGGCTTGTCAATTTTGTTTATTTTTTCAAAGAACCAGCTCCTGGACCTGTTGATTCTTTGAATGTAGTTTGAATCTCTGAGTTATTTAGTTCTGCTCTGATCTTGATGACTTCCTTCCTTCTACTTGCTCTGGGATTTGTTTGTTGTTGCTCCTCTAGTTCTTGCAGCTTTGTGGTTAGGTTGTTTTTATAAACTTCTGGTAACCTTTTTTGGAAGGCCTGTATTGCTATAAATTTCCCCCTGAGAACTGCCTTTGCTGTATCCCATAGGTTTTGGGCTGTTGTGTGTTCATTGTCATTTGTTTCCAGGAACTTTTGGATTTCATCTTTGATCTCATTGTTGACCCCTTCATTTCTTAAAAGCATGTTATTCAGTCTCCATGAGCTAGAGAATTTTTGTTTTTTTTCCCTTGAGATTGGTTTCTAGTTTCAAGCCATTGTGATCTGAGAAGATACTTTGTATGATTTCAATTTTCCTGTATCTGTGGAGGCTTGTCTTGTGACATACCGTGTGATCCATCTTGGAGAATGATCCATGTGCATTTGAAAAGAATGTGTATTTTGCTTCTTTGGGGTAAAAGACTCTGTATGCATCAGTTAGGTCCATTTCCTCTAGAGTGTTGTTCAATGCCACAACACCTCAGGGGATTTTTTGTTTGGAAGATCTGTCCATTGTTGATAGTGGGGTATTAAAATCCCCTACTATTAGTGTGTTGCTGTCTATTCTTTCTTAACGTCTTCCAAGATTTTCCTTATATATTTCGGAGCTCTTATGTTGTGTGCATATAAGTTTATCTGAGTTATTTCTTCTTGATGAATTGTTCCCTTAAGTATTATGACATGTCCATCTTTGTCCCTTTTTATTACCTTCATTGTAAAATCTATTTTGTGTGCAATAAGTCTTGCTAATCCATCTTTTTTTGTGTGTCCAGTTGCTTGATATATATTTTTCCATCCCTTCACTCTCAATCTGTGTTGATTTTTTGTTCTGAGGTGGGTCTCTTGAAAACAGCATATATGTGGGTCATGTCTTATCCATTCAGCTACCCTATGTCTTTTGGTTGGAGCATTTAATCCATTTACATTTAAGGTTATTATTGATTGATACTTATTCATTGCCATTTTCTCCCTTTGTGTCTGTATTCCTCTTTGGCGTTCTCTATTTCTTCATTTTATTTATTTACTTATTTTTAAAGCAGACCCTTTAGCATTTCTTGCAATGCTGGTTTGGTAGAAATGTATTCTTTCAGTCTTTTTTTGTCTGGGAAGCTCCTTATTTCTTCTTCTATCTTGATTGAGAGCCTTGCTGGGTAGACTATTCTTGGTTGCAGGCTTTTGTTTACCATTACTTGTAATACATTTTGCCATTCCCTTCTGGCTTGAATTGTTTCTGTTGAATAATCATTTGATAGCCTAATTGGAGCTCCTTTATATGTTGTTTGCCATTTCTCTCTTGATGCTTTTAGGATTCTCTCTTTGTCTTTGAAGTTAGCCATTTTAATAATAATGTGCCTTGGTGTTGGTCTGTTTGGGTTGATCCTCATTGGGACCCTCTGTGCTTCCTGAAATGAATTCATGTTTTCACTCATCATGTTAGGGAAATTTTCTATCATGACTTTTTTGAACAGGTTTTCCAGTCCTTGGTTCTCTTCTCCTTCTGGTATCCCTATGATACAGATGTTGTTATGTTTCATGTTGTCCTGCAGCTCTCTTAAACCCTCTTCAGCCTTGTTCAGCCTTTTTTTATTCTCTTGTACTGTCTTGGAATATTTGTCTACATTATCCTCCAACTCGCTGATCTGATCCTCTGCTT